>CM035159.1:124622940-124667940 GCA_020205615.1 Panax quinquefolius | reverse complement strand
TCATTTATCTACTTAATCATTTAATATTTACTTACTATTGTCAATAGTATTTATTTAGAATCCTACAGTTGCTAATTGAATAATTGAGGAGAGTGTGTACGAGGGGTTTTGGCAAGAAGGGGGTTGTGTGTGATGGGGGCATCACATCATAAAATTAGGGGATGAGAATGATTAAACAAATGGCATAATAATGCTCTCTAATAAACTGGAGTGTGTAGATTGATCACAAAGAGAGAGAGAGAGAGAGAGAGAGAGAGTTGACCTGCTCACTTGAAGCAACTTGAACAGGTCCAATGTTCACCGAGACATATTTTCCTCCTGATGATATTTTTTGCTTCTCTTGGCCCTGTGTAAACAAGAAACCAAGTTGATTACATTCAAAACCAACAAACAAGTTATGCTGAAAAAAAATGGTATTTTAGTCTTGAAAGAAATTCAAAATTTTAGTTAGAACTAAGGCTTTCCTATCAAGTAAACACAAATTGATACTGAATCCCCTTCCATAGTTGTTTCTAATAAAACAAATTGATTAAGCAGCTTGATGCAAAGTTTATTCGAACAAGATCAGACACATTCCCTTAGAAAGAATTCCCTTAGAATAACAAATACCTCCATTTGTGGCGAGGTTAAGAGAAAAAGTATCCTGTCAGACTATTGAAGCAAAATGTAATAACTAATTGTCACCATAAAAATAGGCTATTGCTACTGGCACTCCATTTCTCTGCAGATAGTGGGAATAGTTTTATGTTTCTGCGGTCCCCAAAGCTATTTTTGTAGTGCTCATAGCATCAAACTGAAACTTGCATAAATCCTTTTGCCTTGAACCAACAATTATTCTAAGTCAAAGTAAAATTTGACTATGCTCTCAACACAAAGCGTCTCCCTATCTCTCACAAATAATTCTCTTTTCTAGTATATCTGCTCCCTGTAACACTGCTGATGTTCCACTAGATTATGTTCATATTCCCTGTCTCCTTTGATTACAGTAAGGGTATTATGAAACATTTGCTAGTCAAATGCATGTTAATGGAAACAGGGTAATTGAATCCTGAAAAATAGCCTGCCAATGACCTCTAGGCCAACACAGAGTCTATGAGGGGAAAATATCTACTCTATTTACATGCACCTCATTCCATTGACCATCTCTAGGGATGACAATTTGCCTGCCCCGCTTCTAATGGGAAGGTTCTGGGGGTTATTAAATAGGTAGGGGCAGGTTATAGGGACAGATTATATTTTTTTATTAAAAAAAATCGTTTAGGTTACAATTGGGAATGGTATTAATATTTAAGCTCAATCCATAGTTCTTACTTAAATATCCCTTAACAGGTATTAGTGTCCCAAATAGCCTTAGTATATATAAGAAATATGAGAAATTTCTAATTTAGTTAGGGAGACTTGTACCCTTCATCTCTTCCTCAATCAACTACACCAATAAGCTGACCAACACAAGCTATATTTGTTTGAAAGCGCACAACCTTTTATTAGATTCGAAACTTAGCTCAAATCAATAGATTATTTGCTTGTTGTTCTCTTTGTATTCTTCAGATCAACATAAGGAAAGCCCCTTTCATTCAGGTTCCTAGTTGGCTTAAACCAAATGAATACCACTTTATGAATCTTGATAAATAATAATAAAAATTTGAGAAGCAAACAGCTCAAAATTAGAGGATACATCTAGACACTGAAGACAAAGGTGAGTGTAAGTTTATTGATCGAAAGAAAAGATTACATAAATCCACAACAAGTGCCTGATTATTAAAGCATACTGATTCACTGAAATAAAAACATATATTACCTCTGGGATTGGCTGTTGAAGAACTGATTCAACAGCAACAACCATAGCTTGCACAAAATCATCACCTCCATTTCCAATTGCTGTGAACCCTCTAACGGTTGGATAGGAATTTACCTGTCGAACAAGACATAAATCTACAAATGTCAGCAACCCTCCTAAAAATTGAAGCTTGATTTATAAGCCAATGGTTGTCAATCATTGACCTAATTTTAACCTCATGTTGTACATTTGATAAAGGGTGCAAACTTCTCTTTTCTCTCTCCCTCCCTCCCAACCGCTCTTATAAGTCATTGTTATTGCATAAGAAGCTTCCGGACTCCAAACTGAATTATTTGGATATGTTACAATTTTAAATGACTATTACTTGCTAAAATGCTACGAAACAAATTTTGCCTGGCGGAGAAGGGAATCAGGAGACAATGTGATATATGTATCAACATGCCAAAAATAGGTATAAAATAACAGAAAAGAGGGAGGACGTGTGAATAAGAATTCCACAATGCTTGAAATAATATTATACCTTCTGGTCGAGAGTGAGCCACTCATTGGTAGCATCATCTGTCACTGTTCCTCAAATAACTACGTTTGTCGTTTGCCCAACCCTGCCTTCTGTCTTTGACACTTCTGAAATAATATCAACATTTAGGTCTACCTTTAGATGTAATCGCCCACTTTAGAAATACCAATTATCAAACTTCATTAGATAATATGTTTCTTAAAATACCTAATAAGGCAAGAAAAAACAATAATAATATCTGCTCATAGCAGATATCAAAGTGAAACAGATGATGACCACATAATCAATCCTTATAAACCCATGCAGTTTAGTACAAAACTTCATTCCAATGTTTCACTATTAACAAGTCTTCCACCGTGAGTGAATCCAAACGATAGCCTTATAGAGACTTAGGTGGTGCCTCCAGGTATGGGCAAGGGGGGTATTTTTCCGGCAAAATTGGCCCAGCCCATAATGCTGGCCTTTTCGCAAGCGTTTTTTAGGCCATACCAATAAATAAAAAAAAAACCAACCAAGTTTATAACAATTATTTATTTTTAATGCAATCTTCAATAAATTTTAACTATATTTGAAAATTATAATTAAGATATGTAGTTAATATAGGTAATTAATTAATAATACTAATTTATAATACTATTAAAATTTTAATTGATTGAGATATGTAGTTAATAATTTCAAAGTATAAAACTATTAAACTAACAATTATTAGTTTAAGTTAGATAATATAATTATAAAAATTTAAAATTATCTATATATTAGTATTAATTACGATTTATTATTTTTAAAAGTTAAATAAATTATATTAATTTTAAAGAATCAAATTTGATTATATACTTTGAATTACTAGCAATATATAATCCTAATCAATCACTAATTTTTAAATTGCAAGTCCAAAATCTATACACAATAATATAGATAATTTTATCCCTTAATTATGCAATCCCCTACTTATTGTAGTACATTTGGAAAGTAAATCAATCATTATCCCTTAATTATGCATTCCCTACTTATTTGGAAAGTAAATCAATCATTATCACAAATCATGCTTTTAGAATAATATCTAAAATTATAATACTATTAAAATTTTAATTGATTGAGATATGTAGTTAATTTAAGTAATTAAAATTATTATTAATATTTATTATTATTACTATTTTTACAGACAAGATTTTCAAAAAAAAAAAAAAAAAATACTACCTAACCCCAGCCAGACCTCACTTTTTCGGCCAATAAAACCCGAATCATTTTTAAATGATCCGCACTCGGCCGGGCCCGGCCACCCGTTTGCAAGGTCTACATATAAGGAATAAATAGAAGCACGAAATTATGGGAAAGGAAGTATAATAATATAGGGTTAAAAAACACATAAAGGTGAGACCTGAAATGGCCTTGAGAACAGCTTCTTGAGGGGGGCCTTGGTCCTGGTCGTCCTGAGAATATGGGTTTTCATTATGAGAGTAATTGAGGATGTGGGTTTTTGGCGCAAGCTGATAATTTCGAGACGTGGAGAATGTACAGCCACACCTTATACTCAAAGTAGGTGTCTGAGTCGGAGGTTTATGTGAAGCGAGTGATACAAAAATGGAGGTGAGATTACAAGGTAAAGGTCGCCACGGCTCTGTTAAGAAGATGGTTCTGAATTCCATTTTTCTCATCCTTTTGATTTTAGTAAGTAATAGTAACAGTGATCTCAGTATATCACTTCACTTGCCCCTGCAATGCAAAGACCGAATTGTCGCCGTACAATATGTGATGGTAAAAATAATAATTTATAACTGGGTTGTAAGATATTTAAATTTTTTATTTTTATAATTTGTGTTCATGTAAATTAGTGTTTTCTTTAATGTAAATTAGTCCTTAAGTTCTCCATTCAAATTGTGTGTTCACTTTCAAGGTAATGTATGCTCAATAATATAAAATAAATTAATAAATTAGTGATAATGATTTATTGTTTAAGGTTATCATATAAATAATTTTTATTTGTATGAAGTCTTATTCATCACTAAAAAATAAAATTTCACTATTATAAAACATATTTTTACTAAAATAGAAATAATATAGTAATAAAATTTGATTTGACAAAGATAATAAAACATAACAAAAATAAGTCTTATAAAACATTTCAAAACTTCACAAAACTTCAAAATTAATAGTTTTACAAAATTTTCAAAACAAACCAAATGTATCAATGAGCTTTTATAAAATTTTCAAACTTTTAAATAATCTTACAAAATTTCAAACCTTGAGTGCGGCGTACTTCTTCCAACATCCATGTAGCTCCGTCCCTGCATTGTTTCAAGAAATTATCTCATTTTATTAATAGTTTTCAATTTTCCATAAAGAGGTGGTGATAAAATTTTAAACAAATTATAATTATTAAATGATTTTCTTAATCTACGTACAAAAACTTTTAACGATAATTTTTTAAAAACGGAGGGAGTAGGATATTAATAAAATATAAAAACATCGAGTGCTCAAACTATTTTTAGTTGAACTTTTATTTGTAGGTAGAGGTTAATATTGGAATTTGGCAAAATGCACCTTTAGCTCATTATGTTAGTCGAGTAATAAGTTTTGAGCCATTGTAGTTTAAAAATATGTAATTGGCCCACTGATTTTTAAAAAAAAATTAATTGGATCATTTCGTCCAAAAAATTGGACAGACGTTAAATTATTGAATTCTATATTTACTTACATACTTGGCTTTTAAAAAAAAAAGAACAAAACAAATAATTTCTTATGTGGCTTAAAAAAATACAAATGGATGTTGACTATTATTTTTTACCTATTTCTTTCTTTGACCTCCCTCTTTCTTTGACCATTATTTTTTCTCTCCTGTTTCTTACTTTTTTTTTTTCTCTCCCATCTCTTCTCTCCGGTCATTATTTTCTCTCCTCTTTCTCACTTTTTCTTTTTTTCTCTCCTCTTTCATGCACATACTCAATTCGATCCCATGAAGGAAAAATTCAAAAACACAAATCTATTAAAGGATGTTTGATAAAAACTGAATGAATCTAAATTTGAATAAATTGAATATAAATTTGAATGAAAAAAACTGTTTGATAATTGACATGTTTGAAACATGACAAAATTTTATTATTTTACCCCTTTGAAAAAATTCAAAATTATTGTAAATTTATTTAATATTACTTAATATAATAGTTAATATTTTTTTTACTTCATTCAGTCATTAAGTTAAAAAAATCGACTTAAATTTATTCAAATTTCGCTCATCTTATCGATTCACTATTCGCATCAAAAACAAACGACCGAACGATTCAAATTTTCACTCATTCAAATTTATAAACAAAAACACTCATTCCATTCCTATTTAATTGACGCTTTTAGAGAACAAATTTTAATTTTGTTTATTTGATGCTTGTAGATTTCTAGGAGATATTTATTACATTACTTAATAAATTATCCCTAAACATTTAATACGCTCCTTAATTCTCTACTATTTTTAGGCTATTTTTCTCTCTTTTTTAATATCTTAATGGTATACTCTCTTTCTCTTTTATAATTCTTATATTTCTCCATTCTCTAACAATATTTATCTCTCATTTTTATCATTTACAATTTAGTTTTTCATTTACCTACGTAAAGATATTTTTGGTAATACATAGTAATTTTAATGGAACTTTTTATAAGAGTTTTAACTTGCTTGCTCTAAAACGTCAAATAATTAGAAATTGTGGGAGTATCAATTTGAGCATATGATCTAAGGAGAGAGAAAGAAAAAAGAAAAAATACATAAAATTTAATAATTGACAAAAAATCCACCTTAGAGTCGTATCTATATTTTAGTTGTGGAAATTTTAACAATTTATCCAAGAAATAAGACAGAATAGGCTAATTAAAAAATTTAGTGGGTCAATTATAACTCGACCAACATAATGGAAGTAAATGTTCTTTTTACCATTGGAATTTGGAATGCATCGGAGTGCTCAAACTCCTCAGATGAATTATCTTCGACTGCTGTTGGCTGTTGACACTACTACTATTTTGACACGAACAAAACATAACCACTATATTAATATCTTTCATTTACCAAAAACACCATCTTTCGGTGGTCCGATTAACACCTGATAATATTTAGTTCAAACCTTAGCAAAAGCCCTAATTCGGTGATCGATTTTTTCCGATTCGTAGGTAATCAAATGTACGGAACAGATAGTGTCACCGACGAATCAGACCGGACTGCTTTCAGGAAGGCAGAAAAAAAATACAAACTCTATTACGATCAGAATACCAAATCCTCCAAAAAGTATTATTTTGATTTCAATTCCTCAGACTTAGTTGTATTTTCTCTGTATATACAAATTTCTAATGTTTATTATTTTCACATTCAGGAAAAAGCATCCAAGACCAGTCGATTTGACGCAAGTTATAGACTTTAAGCCCATTTTAGAATCATTCAATCGAAATGGTGAAGTTCCTCCTGGAGTTACGTTAGTTGGTCTGGAATTTGATCTGCCGGTTTTGTGCTTGAAAAAACGCCCTGGTATGTACAACACTTCTTCCCTTGAACTTGTTAATATTGAATCGCTTGCATAGTTTCCAGCCTCGACTTACTTGTCTAGTAATTATTTACTTAGATTTAGATTTATACTTGGAAGTAAACTCATTTTTCTATATATGATGGCACGAGTTTGGTCATTTGCCCTTGATTTCTCGGATAATTATTGAGACACTGTGGTGTTTTCTACCGCAGGGTTTTATTTCATTCCCGGAGCATTGAGTGTTGAGGAACAGTGTCAATGGATTAGGGAAAGTTTAACTAGTTTCCCCCAACCTCCTAATAGGACAAATCATAATGCATTATATGGTCCCATACACGACTTATTCGTTGCAGCTAATGAAAGGAAATTTTTAGTTGAAGAGGAGGGTCTGTTAGAAGGTTTGGATTCTGATAATAATTTTCTAGTTAGTGATCTACCTCCTAGATGGAAATCATCTGAAGAAACAAGTGCATCATCAAGAGGAAATACTTGCAAATCAACATCAGCATGTGCTTTGTTGCAAAAGTTACGATGGAGCACTCTAGGACTGCAGTTTGATTGGTCCAAGGTTATTTTCTAATAATGATTCTCAATGTATTTCAAGTGCTTATCTTAAATTCAGTAATTTAGAATTAGTGCCTTCTCATTTATTTGTTGAAGAGCAGCATGAGAAGTGCATGGATATTACATTGTCTGACAGCAAGCGTATCAAGTTTATGTGGCCTTTACTTTTGAAAATATGTTGACCAGAGTTCGTGTGAAGCTTAGATATAATAGGGTTCTTTTTATTCAATGTTACTAGAATATGTTGTACCCAAACTAGAAAACAAACTGTTAGTAGGATAAAATTGTTGAATTTTAACCACAGGATGGAGATGATGTGACCTTCCCCACCCTCCCTCCCTCCTCCCTCCCATCCCAAAAAATAAAAATTTTGGCAAGTTCTATAGATTTTATCCATCTGCGTCCGTAACTCTTCATAGAAACTATTGTGCGGTAGAGCTCACTGTTGTATATACTATATACAATTGTTATTCTCCTCCCCTCAAAGTTATGTCCACAGTATGTTTTAGTTGTATCTATTTGGGATTAAGTGTTGCTTTGGCATGTAGACTTTGGTATTGTTTTTTTTTGGGGTTCAAGAACCTTATCGAAGTGCCAAATTCCTTTTTGAAGAGTTTATTAGCATATAAAGGAAAACCTAACGTATAATTCTGAGAAACATGCAGCGGAGCTACAATGTTACTATTCCTCACAACAAGATCCCTGATCCACTTTGTCAACTGGCTAAAAAGATGGCAGCTCCTGCTGTGCCGTTGAAAGAAGAGTTTCGGCCAGAAGCTGCTATAGTGAATTATTTTGGATCAGGTATTCTTTTAATGTTAAAATATTTGACTCAATATCTGATGATTCTGATCCTGCATAATAAACATGAACTTTGGATTATAATATAGATACTGTTGGTGAATTTAGATAACCGAGAATGGAAGACTATATGTCTTATTGATAAATTTACTTTGATATCTAAAGGCTTAAGTTATTGTTTAGAACAATTATGCTATATAACCCACTCTTTCTTTAGGTGATATGCTAGGTGGCCACCTTGATGACATGGAGGCAGATTGGAGCAAACCTATTGTAAGCATGAGGTATTATTACTAGTCTTCAGTTTTCTAATCAGAACAGTAAACATTACACTGGTCCTGACAGATTTGTTCTCTTTTAGTTTGGGTTGCAAAGCCATTTTCCTTCTTGGAGGGAAATCCAGAGAGGATGAGCCCTTAGCTATGTTTCTCCGAAGCGGTGATATCGTACTTATGGCTGGAGAAGCAAGGGAGTGCTTTCATGGTCAGTATAATCTTTGTTATTTCTTCTTCCTTGTTTATTGAGAATACTTTTTTTTTCTTTTTTGGATTTTCTATTTAAGCTACAATTGAGAATCAGGATATCCTTTTCCTTTCATAAATCGTAGTCTATAGTGAAATGTTAAAATTACTGAATGCACTGGAGGAGTTTTGTAGTGGTGTAGCTACTATAGGTGACAGCGTTCCCTATGACACTACTTGAATTACTTGTTCTGCATCAGTGTTCAAAGCTAACCTAAGACTTGCAAATCAGGCATATACACCATTTTGATATTCTCAGATACTTTTTTTCCCTTCCGGAAAGAATGAAATGCATAGGGGACCATCCTTTTGTTGCGAAATATCCATTCCTTGCTTTGTCAAAACAAAAAAAGAAAGAAAGAAACTTTATATAATGGTATAAGCAATTTTAGGTCTCAGAACGCAGCTATGTTAAATTTAATGTTTGACATCTGAAAGAAAGGGTTATGTTATTTAATTGATTAAATGTAGCTTCACGTTATCCTCAGTACTGTCTTTTGGTAAGATGCATCTCCCATAACAATCATCTTTATATTTCGTACTTTTTAAATACTGAAGAAATCTATTTTATTGTTTACCAAGCTTTGGTTGCTTCGAGGGCTTCCAGAGCATAAATTATTGAAGAGTTTGAGAAAATTTGCTTAGTCTTGTTGTCCAAATTATATTTTTTATAATCATATGTTATTATTTCATGATATATTCTATATTTTATTTACTTTTTTTTTTTTTTTTGATTTGTCGAAATGCAAACGGAACTGGGTGGAATCTGATGACCATTGTATCCTTGATATTATCTTTATTTTTCCCGTAAACCGAGGTCATCTCATTTTCAGGTGTCCCGCGGATCTTCACAGATAAAGAAAATGCAGAAATTACCCCTTTGGAGTTGCAGCTGTCACATGAAGATGATCTTTGTTTTCTGGAATACATTAAATCTTCGAGAATTAACATCAATATCAGACAAGTGTTTTGAGTATTATTTGTTCTTTTCCTGAAATTTATAGTTTGATGGATGAAGATAGTTTTTGTCGTAAAAATTATTTAATGATGTTGGTAACGAGTTTCACTGTTATGAGATATTGTGGCAGTTCAAATGCAATGCAGATAATATTGCAATCATTATATTGACTCCATACTTGAAAGCTGATTTCTGTGTTGTTCCCAAGTTATTTTTCCCTGGTTATTTCCTTTCATGTTACATTGATTGTACGATAAGGGCAATCTCATCGGGGATCTTGTTTACTTTGTGTAACCTCCCTCCGTCCGTTGGTTGAGAATGAGACTATTTTCAATTGTTCTGGTAGGTAAGCAGTCTTTCTTCCTTTGGTGTTGGATACTATGCTACAAAGTTCAAATGTGAAAGCTCTTTGCTTTAGTTTTGGGTTTGCAGCAGGTGAATGTGGAGAGTTGGATTTGAATGTTAAAAAGACATGGATCTTATTTAGGGCTAGCTCTACTGTACTGAACAAGCCAAGCAGTCAACGCACAGTTTAAACGTGATTCAATTCCAGACTCGTAGTTGGTCCTAAGCTTGTTTAAGATCGAGTCCTACTGTAGTAGCTCATTAATTAATACTCCAAGTGGAATGAGTCAAAAAAATAATCTCCTCAAGTATGTTACAGGACAAAATAAGCTTCAACAATTGGAGCCTTGACTGGACCATTGACACTTGAAGAAGAAGAAGAAGTATCTCCACATTTCCATCTTCTTCGCTTATATAAAGGCCATAGAAAAAAAAATCAACATTTACACCATTTCCGCCCACGTGAACGAAGCCACACACGAACAAAACCAAACCAAACCATACCATACCATACCATACCAGAAGAAATTCCAAAATTCATCAAAATCATCCCATCCAAATTACTTGTACAAACGAGAGGAAGGAAAGAAGCAAGAAAAACATCTCAAGCACTAAAATCCAGAAAGCCACCGAATTCACACACGCTTCAACTTCTACGTGTACATACTCATCACCTCTTGAATATATACGTACACGGTACACCCACCCAACCCCAACCCCAACCCCAACCCAAATTCACATGACTTACTTCTATCAAACAACAACTTCCCACTAAAATCTCTCTCCCCTCCCTCCTCAACTTCTCCGGTTATGGTTCCGATGGTACTGTCTCAGCTGGCTACGGGTCTCAGCGTATTAGCCGGAGCGGCTCTGGTCAAGTCCGTCATGGACCAGAAAACCCCATGGCGGGTCAGGGTCAGTTCCCCAGGTGTCCCAGTTGCACCGGCACCGGCCGGGTCAGTTGCTTCTGCTCTCGATGGTCTGACGGAGATATTCGATGGTCCGGTCGTATGGGTTGTACTAGTTGCGGAGGTACAGGCATCGGGCGCCCCATTCCTGTTCAGCTCACTGTTCGTCCTCCCAAACGTCCATCCTAAACGGCTATTACAATCCCCATGGGTACTCTGTCTCTCTTTTGTTTTAAATATTCAATTTTTATGTATTATATGTTTATGATATTAGAAGAGAGAGAGAGAGAGAGAGAGAGAGAGAGAGAGAGGAATCGGAGAATGGAGATTACTCCGTTGTAATCCCATTGATGATTTGATACTTGTACAATGAGATGGCTCTCTGACTTCTTTATCACTTGCTGATCCTTTGTTAATGTTTGTGAGAGGCAAAAAAAAAAATGTTACTATTTTCAGTTGTTAAGGTGATACGTAAGATGCTAAGAATTAATGTTATCTGGCAAAGAGATCAAATTGTTTGTTTATATAATTCATATAAAGCTTGTGCACTTGTGGTGGTAATTAAAGCTAGTGTTTATATCTTATGTACATGTATTTGGTACTACTAAAATAGTTGTGAAGACAATTTTGAATCAATTAAGTTAAAAGAAGGAAACTAGTTGTCATTCAAAAAGCTGGTTGAGTGCAGAACTTGCTTCTTCTTTTTTAACAATTTAAGCTGCTCTAAACCTGGAGATGTAGGCATGGGACATTTTTCAATCCGAACTAGAACCAAGAATCTACTAACTTGTGTTGTAGACAGAATAGTAAGTATAATTTTTCTTCCTTAAAACATACTTGAACTAAATTAAGACGGATGTCCAGGAATTGAATTACTATTATTATGATGCTAAGAGTTTTATCTTACCTTAAAAAAGGTAGCTGTATAAACTATCCTTGAATCTTTTGGGCTATGGGAGTGCTAAAGTTTGTTTTTTGTACAGGCACTTTGATAATAGTGATGCAGAACCGCAAGAGATAAAATTGAGTAGAAAGATAATGAGCGGAAGGATAGGATAAAAAGTGGAGTAGTAGAAAGGAAGGATAATTTTTTTGATAGAATAGAGAGAAGTCTTGGAGGAAAGAAAATAAATTTCAAATAATCAGTTTTAGTAAAAAGGGATTAATGTTGGTAAAGATGAAATCAAATCCTACGGCAATCCTAAGGACATCCCACAAAGTAAGCAATTCGGTTAGATTGTGCATCTCTCTCTCTCTCTCTCTCTCTCTCTCTCTCACTGTCACTTCCATCACTTGAACAAGTGACCAAGCACTCGCCTCCAGAGGAAGACTGCTCTAATAGATAGGTTAGGATCAAGAGAACACTCTACATACTATGATACAAGCATTATTTGAAACGCTAGTTAAATTTATCAAATGCCAGTCATATATAAAGTCAATTCATCATGAGATGCTGCTAGTCATGTGCCATTAATAATAAATCTAACATTTGTCTAGGCCCAATACTCACTCAGCTTAAGCCTGCAAAGGATGATGCAATTTCTTGAAAGAATGTCTTAATTGTGTAAAATATGAAAACCTCAGGAGGACTCTTGTTGGTGACTGGTGAGTGCTATTGTAGGCAAATAGGTGAGGGCATCTTGCAAGTGCTTCCTCCTTTTCATTTCTTAAAGAAAAACCAAGGAACGATAGAGGAGAGGTTAATATACCTTCACAGAGCTTGACAAAGGTAGGATTTTTGTTTCCTCCTCTTGTGGGTAATCATTATCTTGTGCAATGTTTTCATGTCAACTCAAATGATCTATCCCATTTGTTTGGCAAAACTAATGAAATAGTTGAATCAAGTGCATTTTGCAATTTGAGGATACGTAGTGTGTTTGCTTTATTGAAAAGCCATTAGCAGAAAGAACATATTCTTTCCATCTTTAATCATCATTATCATTATTATTCTTTCTTTTTTGGTCCAAAGTTTGTATAGAAATTAACCTAGTAGCCATGCCAGTAGGTAGGTAAAAATAAATAAATAAATAGGTGCTCCAATGTCAATGAATATACATCTCATTCAAAGCGATGGAGGTGCAACCAATGGTGTTGAAAATGTAAACCACCCAATTGAAAATGCAACAGAGATTAAGTATATAATTGTTTCTTTCTTCACAAAGAAAAACGTACGTATGGTATGGATCCAGCCTGCTTCATGTCTCCTTTCTCAGAGCAATTAATAAAGTGGGGAGGAGCACAAGCGTTTTGCATTATTTCTTTGCTAATTAGTACTTCTCCATTCCTTAATATACGCCGCTTTTAATCAATTGTGACAAATATTAAATAAATATTAATTGTAAAACATTTAATATACTATCAATTGTCTATATTACTCTTGTATTGGAAAAAAGAGAGTATTATTTATTGGTCAAAAAATAGTGAGAGAACCAAAGTTATATTTATTACTTGGAATAATATTGGAAACTAAGCAATTAATGCTTACTTGAAATTCTCAAACGACTTTATATTTGTAAAACAAAAATATTTCGTAAAACGACTCTATATTAAGAATCTAATGTATTACTAATTAGGATCGATCAATCAGAACCTAACCTTCATTACCTAATTATAACTCGGTTAACTTTTTTATACATACATACATAAAAGATTATGAGGTAGAAAAGGCAGTTGATTTATAGTATCCCATTCGAAAAACATATAGTTAACCAAAATCATTTGGATCTATCCAGTTGGTTAATTAGTTTTTAGGATGAATTACATATTCTATTACATTTTTAAAATTAATTACAATAATAGTGCACTTGTAAAATCTTTACACAACTAATACACTTCCATATTTATTTACAATATTAGTGCAATTAGGACTTCTTAATTTAGAGAATTAGTATTCAATTAGAATTCCTTAATTTAGGGATTAGTTATACCCATGACTTCTTCTCTCTCCTCATCTATAACAAGTGCATTAGTTAATTATCACCCTTCTTCTTCATTCAACGTATTCTTTCTATATATATATATATATATATATATATATAAGTTAGTTGTACATGCTTCTCATAAATCGTTGTCTTCTTCATTAATCATTTCTCCAATCACATTAATGCCTAAGACCCATATAAGTTGGATCAAATCCAAAGCACCCATCATACCTTGAGGATGCATAAAACCACCAGGAGGACCGCCAAAAACAGTTCCTGCAAGACCATGCCCATAACCTCCCCCATTAGCACCAGTTCCAATCACAGGGGCATTCCCAACCATGTTCTTGGCTCCAATAGATCTTCCTTTTCCCCTCATGTGCCCACCTCCCCTGTTTGGTATTCCCTGTCCTCCTCGTCTCCACCCACCTCTTCCAAAACCTCTCCCTACGTCTCCACTGGGATAAGTTGTCTCACCACCTCTTCCTACCCCATCATTCATAGCCCTCCTTCCCATGCGGGTTGAGATTGAGGTTGGACTTGGGATTTGTTCATATAAGAAGCACCCATTTGCGAGTAGCTTCTCAAAATGAAGGGTTAAAATGGAGGTGGAATGCGAAGATTCGGTCAGTGAGTATGTGGATATGATTGTAATTAAACCTTCATACCAACAGGTAACTAAATTGTCATATTAAAGTAACCAATCAACCTCCACACTTTAAATTTTTCTTAGTACAGTTGGTTACCAAACCTTCAGATCAAGGTAAGCAAACCTTCGTACCAAGGTAACAAAACCTTCATACCAAAGTAACTAATTCACATCCACACCGCAGCTTTTTCATAAATGCGGTTGGTAGCCAAACCTTCGAGACTCAAGGTAACTAATTCAATTTTATTAAGTTACCAATTTCGTTTGAATGTGATGTAGTTGATAGCCAATCATTCATACAAAGGTAACCATTTTATTATTTATGAGTAACAAAATAGTAATAAAAAAAATTCAGAACATTAAAAGTTACATATATTTATTTTTAAACTTTTTGTAGAGCGAATCTTCTTCTTATTCTCATCAAGCGTTTTGATAACGGAGATTCGCGGCGCAGAAGCGGCGAGTATGTGAGGTGTAATGCGGCGGACTATTATTTCAAAGTGTATGTGAGGGAGATGAAGATTTGAATTTGAATATTTAAATTTGAATTATTATTTTGAATTTGAATTTGTTTTTGTTGTTAGATCCAAATATTTGAATTTGAATTATTAATTATAGCAGTTATTTGTCTTTGATTTTAGGTTTCCTTATTAATGTGAATTGTACTATTTTTGTAAGGGGAAAATGACTATACACAGCCGTGCAAGTTTTGGTTTGTACACAGTCTCCGAAACGACGTCGTTTTGGAGACTTATTTTTTTTACGCTTTCTTTCCTCCCAAACCATATCAGGGCTTTTGTCACTTTTTTTCCTTCTTCCTCTCACTCCACCTTCTTCTGAATTCCAATAGATCCTTTTACTTCATCATCCATAGCACAAATCTTCTACTACGACGAGGAGCTACCGGCGAGTTCCAAAGAGAGAAGCCGTGGGTGAATAACACTCACTTCTTCAAGAGGGTCGAGATCTCCGCTTTTCAAGGCTTCTCAAGATGGTTGTGCACTTTTGCGCATTCGGCAAGCACCTTTTTAGGTCATGGGGCGTCAGGGGGAAGACGGATGGGGATACGATTATTGTAATGGATGCCTCTGCATTGCCGATGGAAGGGACTGAAACTAGAATTAATGCTCAGGCGGATGCTTATGAGTATATGGTTGATTATTCCTGCACCAACAAGTAAATTATTTCACATTTTTCTTAATTTGTTTTTTGGGCATTCTTTTTCAAAACTCTTGTACCTTCTAATTGTGGTTTTGTCTTTATTTTAGTTCATTTAGCGAATAGTTTGGGTTTTGGAGAATAATTTAAATTGGTTATGTAGGAAAAGCATAATTCCTTATGTTATAGCCCAACTGTGTTGTCATAGTTTAGTTGAGTATGTTTAAAATTGTGTGCAAATATGTGATTTGATTGTTTTCGAGAGTAAAATCATTTATATTCTATTTTCATATTATAAGCACTTATTTGGAGGGTTTATGTGGAGATAATGTACTAAAAGTTACTTATTCAAATAATTAATAACAACCGTAGTTAAAAATTCTAAGGATTAGTTTTGTGTTGGTGTAAGCACACATTTGTGGGTGTGTATGTGAATTTCAGATGTGTTCTTCACTCCAGCAACCATGTGTGTGGAATTTCTATGTGTCTTTCATACCACAACCATGTATTGGTTGTAAATATTTCTAAGACAGTTATATCTCTTATTTGGGATGTCATGTGTTAGGTGTGTGTTGGTGAGAGCAAGAATTATTGCATGTTCATATGTGGAAGAGGATGAGCAACATGTAGCAAGAAGTTTGCTAGGATAAATGTACAGGTTGTTCAAAAGCTTAATATTGCTTCCAAAAATTTTTTCCCATTTTTTTTTAAAAAAGAAGGAAATTTTAATGCTTGAGGTTGATTGAACTAGGCTATTTCTTGGGTTATTTCATCTTTGTATTTTTTATAGAAGCATATGTTAATTTATTCTACGTCATGTTTCTGATTGTTACCGGTTCCTCTGTTTCTCTTTGCACCAGATAAAATTCACAGTAAGATGGGCGAAGGTATATTCTCATATAACGTCCTTGATGTAGTAATATGTAATTATTAGTTTATTTTATTTTGTTTTTACAATCCTTTCGTCTGCTTTTTATATAGGAACCTTTGGTCGTTTTTAGAATCTTTGGAGAAGGAGAGAAAACAAATGGTTGCCAATAAAATAGTTTAAGGTATTAAGAAATATGGTGAGACAACAATGATTGAAGTTGATGTGTTTATGTACTTGGTAAAAATGACAAAGGTGGCAAACCGGAGAAACCACTTTATCAATTTTGACTCTTGTTAACTCACCGATCCACTTGTCTTGTGGCGCCCCCAAAAATTAGGTATATACGCCACCCATCTTGGGTCGCCACTTACACGGTACATAAATTCAAATACAAACTTAATTATACATCGTCAGGTAACATACGACAATACATAAACCGAGAGTTCTAATAGGAATATTGTCATTTAGACAATATCCATACTCAAGGAGTCCTCATTACATTTATTGTCACACTATTTAATGTAATAGTGAGGGCTACTAATGCTATCTTCGTGACCATCACTCTTTTTCCCGACTCCTCCCACTATATTCTCATTTCAAAGAGAACAAAGGAAAGAAAGGGTGAGCTCAACTAGCCCAAGAAGAAATATTATGACTAAGATAATGCGAGAATAAATTATCAATAGTCTTCAACAATGTTAAACCGATAAAATACAATAGACAACCAGGTTTAATCAAGCGAAATATCGAATCCATTAAAAGAGTCAAGTAGAAAATAAAGTCTACTATCTTTTAGGTTTTAAAAGGTTTTCATCAATTTTTATCACTAAGACTCGGTTTAATGAATAAACCATAATATCTAATCATCCCCGTACCACGGTCAAGGATTTTCATCAAATTATCAATGGTCGTGACTATACCAATCACCCCTAGTCATAATTATACCAAAACTATCCATCAACGCATTACAGTGCCAATCGAGGACTTTTGTCACATCATTTATATCAAGCCATGATTATACCGAATGATCCTCGGTCATAATCATACTAAGTTCATCTATACGTAAGCCAAAGATAACATAATATAACATGAGGATGATGATGATGACATAATAATTCAATAAAACAAGTTCAAGAATTATTTAATCCGTGAATTATTAACGTCCAAATTGTCAACATGATATCTTTGTTTTGTAGAGTAAAATTCAAGAATGATCGGAAGAATATTTCCATGAAAAGATCTTTGAATGAAACACAAATATCGAGGATATTCTACTAATTTCATGGAGTATAGAAGTCAAAGTTTTAACCAACTGGGTATAATAAAGAATGGAATAACAAAAGAAATCACCACGCATGCGGTGCTTGGCGTGTACAGTTATTCCAATAATAATAATAATAGGAACCAGTGTGTGAAATTCACACCCAGCAGGATGATCCAACGTAATAATAAATCTTTGAATAATAAACAATGGAACCAGTCCCTGTAAAACACACGCATGTGATATTCCAATGTAATAATAAATGCGAATATTAAACAATGGAACCGAGTCCGGTGTAAAACACACAGCATGTGATATTCCAATAGAATAATAAATAATGGAATAATGTAAGAAGATCACCAAGTATAGGGGATTCCACGTATCACAGTTATTCCAATGTAATAAATAAGAATGGAATAATATAAGATTTCACCAAGTATAGGTAGGTGTCACAGATACAAGTTATGTATGTATAGGGTATCACAGCATGCTCAAAGTTATTCCAATGAGAATAATAATGAATGGAATAATGTAAGTTCTCTTCATGAATAAGAAAGAATAATACCCACTTACGAATACAACAAATAATATCCCTTACCTTAGAAGAACCTGAATATTGGAAAAGTGAAGTAGCGAATACTTTTCTTCTTTCTCTCTATAGATTTTTTTCTCTATAGCTTCTCTCTATAATTTCTCTCTCTAGAGTTTCAAAGTGAATTAGTAAGAAAATAATGAAGGAATGAGCTTCTATTTATAGGAAAATAGAATGCATAGTAATTAATCCATGAACGGTCCAGATTGATTTACTTTTTAACTCGGCGGTCCATATTTAAAGCAAAATCTTTTAAATAAAATATCATATATTCTATTTATATAAAAACATTTTACTATGCAAACACTATGCAACACTATGCAAAATACTATACAACACTATCA
Organism: Panax quinquefolius; assembly: GCA_020205615.1. Classification (NCBI taxonomy): domain Eukaryota; kingdom Viridiplantae; phylum Streptophyta; class Magnoliopsida; order Apiales; family Araliaceae; genus Panax; species Panax quinquefolius. Next base: position 124,649,230 of record CM035159.1, on the reverse strand, counting down.
TAATAAAATATAATATATTCTATATATAGAATAACTTTAATAAAGTATTCATTTTATATAAAAAGATGTTTACATTTTATTACGTTAATAATACGAATAAAACAAAAACGTCATTATCATTGTAATAATTCATATTATTAATCGACAATAATGGAATCAAACCGAGTGACTTCTCACATAAGCATCAATAATCAATACCGCAATCTTTACTACGCAACCACACGTATTCATCAGTACTTTTACTACCGAAAGTAGTTCAACAAGATCCACGCAGTAAAACTTCCGCCGTTATTTCAATAAAATATTTTTGTCGCTTTCTCAATCCGATGATAATTACATTCGTGGGGTCCACCAATGATTGAGCTAGTTATACTGAATATTCCCTCTTAAACCTAATATTCCCAGACCAATCGAATATAACATAACCACTTGCATACTTTGCAAAATTTATAAATACTACCCACAATTATAATATTATCTCAAATTCACACCATAATATTGAAAAATTATTTCGACAAAATTTAAATCTTTATTGATAAAATCTGGGTCTCACAATCTCCCTCCTTATGGAATTTAAGCCCTCGAAATTAGGGTGCGATACACAGTATGATAAGAGGTGAGGATACCTTGAATACCTTTTTCGTTGAAAACATTAAATTCATCTTTGCAATCCTACCAAAGATATTCACTAACAATTCATCTTTGCACTACAAGGGCCAAAGATATACAACTCAGAAAACCAATAATCTTTGAGACTTCGGCTTAATAATTAATCCACATCATCGAATCATCCCTGCACTACAGGCCAAGGATATTCTTTATTATCACGACCACGAATTATCCATGTAAGACCCCAAATTATTAATAAATGAAATTTATTTTTCTCTATTTATTATTTTGAAATAGTAAGGGTTGATTTGATTAATGTGGATAGTTAAGGGTAAAATACGCAAATATTTTGAATAAGCAAGTGGTTATAAAATATTCATTATTATCGGGAAATATTCGTTTGGTCGTGGAATATTCGTATCTTTGTCAGGGAATATTCGTATTTACGACGCAATCTTTTATGGGCCCCATAACTTGAAAAGCGATTGGATGAAGAAACGACAAATATAAGTTGTTTATAAATAACTGACGAGTTGTTACTTCTAATAATACTTGTTGGAATACACGGTGGTTAAAACACACTAATACGCCGTTGTTGAACAAGAAGACGCACGGTATTGCACCAATTATTGATTCTTACGTAAAAAAGCACTACTCAATAATTGTTACGATAATTCTTATCGCTCAAAGATTTTATTTTATTGATTCAATAATTCTTTGCATTGATATTTTATATTACTTGTTGTTTCAATAAATTGTCATTACACGGTATTTTCCATTATCGAAGCAATAATTCATATTATCCTAATAATATTATTAGAAAACATTATTGACAATGTCTAGAAAGTTCTCGCTCTAAGGAGAGGTTTGGTCACCTAATCAAGGCTACCAAAGAAGAGAGATCCTTATTGGAAAGCCCCTCTTTCTGAGGAACTACCGTTTACAAGATCTTGCGATTCAATAATATCATTTGTGAATAATTAATTATTGATTTATATGATGAGGAAAATATTGATTTTATGTGTATATAGATGGAGAAAATTTATAATGTGACAATTGTTGAAAATTAATATTTTATTTTTTTCCGATAAAATAATTCATTTAAATATATTATTTTAATAATATATTAACTAAAGGATATTTTTATAATGAATGTGGGATATATGAGTATATGAGGAGGAAGAGTATTTTTGTGGCATTAATGTGACAATTGTTGAAAATTAATATTTTATCTTTTTCGATAAAATAATTCATTTAAATATATTATTTTAATAATATATTAACGGTGATATTTTTATAATGAATGTGGGATATATGAGTATATGAGGAGGAAGAGTATTTTGTGGCATTAAATATTTAACACATATTTTTGTGTGTTGGTGGACACAATTATTGACCAAAATTTGATTATAAATTGTAAAATCGCTCAATTAATGGATTTGATCTATTTCATTTGGAATTTGGAAAAACTTTCTTCTCGCAAAGTTTTAGAGAATTGAATTTCCTATAAAAATTCGGGAGATTCGAATTATTTGATAAAAGGGCTATTTGTTATGAATTATTGAAGTTCCGAAGCTCCGAAATAATTGATTTTTGAAAGTTTAAAATATTTAAAATAGGAAAAACGTTTTTTAAATGTTTGTGGGCATCTTTAACATGTGTTGATGGTTGAGATCAGATTGTCTAGATGGGCGTAGAGAATTTATTAAATATATTAATATTATATTAAATTTTCTGCTTTGGTGTTCTAAGCATTTTCCTATAAATAGGTGCTTGGGTTAAATTGAAAATCACACCGTAAATCCAAGTTTTCTCTCTATATTATCGGCGTATTCTTGTGAGTATTTTGAGTATACTTTGAGTATTGCTATATATGGTGCAAGTTCAAGTCATAGCCTTTATATCCCATGTTTTAAATCTGAAGTCTTGTTTTCGAGGTAAGGATGTTATTTTTTTCTCAATGATATTATTTCTTCAATATCATTATGATGAAATATTGGTTGAAACTTTTATCAAATTTGGAACTTTTTCATGTTCTGGTTCTTATTAATGAGTTCTTATTCATGAGTTACTATTCACGAGTTACTATTTATGATTCTTATTCACGAGTTCTTATTCACGAAAGTCTTATTATTCATGAAGTGTGAAGATGTTTTTTGGGAAATTTCTATCTTTTGGTGTTGAGTTACTATTCACGATACGGCCTTCATTCGCATTATCTGACACTATTCAAAAAAAAATTTCTTCTTTTTCATCCAAAATATCTATTCTTACTATCTTTGATTGTATCCATGTTTTGATCATTCTTGAATTTTACACCACTATGATTATTTTTGAGGTATTTTTGAACATGGATAAAATAAAGTACGAATCCTAATCCTTAATCCTTGTCATTTTGTTTCACCGGATTCGTTTCTTTAAAATATTTTCATCATCCTCGGTCTTAAATGATGATATTATTGAATATCTTTGGCTTTTGTAGTGAAAAGATGAATGATTTAAAAGAATATCTTTGGTAGTAGTGCAATGAGCAGTGTTTAGATGAACACGACTTAATCGATGAATATCTTTGGCTGTAGTGCAAAGATGAATATTCGATTCCGATGTATATTGATTGATGTTACAGGGATAAAAGATAGACGATGAACTTTTAAATTCATACATAGAAGATAGTAGTTTTGTGACGCCCCCAAAATAGGTATACATCACCCATTCTGAGTTGTCAATACATGGTACAGAAACAACTACAACTTTATTATTACAACAAGAAATCTGTGAGTTTAAATACAAATATTATCTTCTGACAATATTTATACTCACATAAATCCTCATCACATTTATTGATACATTATTTTACAAAAATGGTGAGGACTACTAAACAATCCTTTTCTAAAACCTTCATTCCATACCCCGACTGCATCTCGCTTATATTCTCGCCTCCCGAGAAGAATGGAACAAAAGGAAAAGGGTGAGCTCAACTAGCTCAAGAAAGAATATTACGACTAAAGATAATATACAACAAATTATCGTTAGTCTTCAACAGGAAAAATTTAATAGAATCACAATAGACAACAAATTTTCAATCAATATTCGCAATGAAATAATAATTCATTAGAAGAGTTAAGTAGAGAATGCAAACTACTATCTTCTATGTATGAATTTAAAAGTTCATCGCTCTATCTTTTATCCCCGTAAATAACAATCAATATACATCTCGAATCAAATATTCATCTTTGCACTACAGCCAAAGATATTCATCACCGGTCATGTTCATTTAAACACTGCTCATCTTTGCACTACAAAGCCAAAGATATTAATCACCAATATGTTCATCTCAACACACTGCTCATCTTTGCACTACAGCCAAAGATATTCTTCAGAATCATTCATCTTTGCACTACAGTGCCAAAGATATTCAATAATATCATCATTTAAGACCGAGGATGATGAAAATATTTTTTTAAGAACGAATCCAAAGAAACAAAATGACAAGGATTAAGGATTAAGGATTCGTACTTTGTGTTTTATCCATGTCCAACAATACCCCAAAAATAATCATAGTGGTGTAAAATTCAAGAATGATCAAAACATGGATACAATCAAAGCTAGTATCCAAAATAGATTTTTTGGACAAAAGAAGAAATTTTATTTTTGGTGAATAGTGCCAGATACGTGAATAAAAGCCAGATACACGTGAATAAAGACAGATATACATGAATAAGAACCACACCAAAAGATAGAAATTCCACAAAAACATCTCCACGCCTACTTAATAGTACTCGTGAATAAGAATCGTGAATAGTAACTCACGAATAAGAAACTCGTGAATAAGAACTCATGAATAGTAACCCGATACGAAAAAGTTCCAAATTTGATAAAAACTTCAGATCAACATTTCAACATAATGATATCAAGAAATAATATCATTACGAAAAAAAAATAATATCCCTTACCTCAAAGAATCAAGATTTCGGAAGGAAAGGCTCAAGTGATGTTTGAATGAAACTCAGACCGAATAAAGAACTCTCAAAGTATCTAAATACTCACAAAATACGCCAATAATATAGAGAGAAAGAGAAAACTTTGTTTCGGTGTGATTTTCAATTCTAACTTAAATTTCTATTTATAGAAAATGTTAGCCACCAAGCGTAGCATTTCGACCAATTACTTACGGATGGCTTTTTACTCGCTACTATTGCCACCCACCACATTTGAAATAAAATTCAGCACATTTCTTCACCAACCACAAGTGGGGCCCACTCAATTCTAGAATTTTCCACCAAAATCAATTATAACCCTAATTTCCTAATCGACACCTCTTAAAATTCATAACAAATCATTCGTGCATTTTTAATCGGTTCAAAATTTGTGGACATATACTCAACTTATGTATGTATAACATACCCAAAAATTACCACAATCCAATCTATTTGGATTAAAAATTATAACCCCGCAATATATCTCAAAACCCCGATTTAATTTTTAATACCTCCAATCTGTAAAATACCGATAAAACACCTCAACAATAATTCCTTCATTTATAACCACATAAATAAATCCATCATTTATATCCACATAAAATAAATATTTCTTTATCATATGAATCAATAATTAATTATTCACAAATAATATTACGTAATCACAATTATGACAACCAAAGCCGCTCCTCAGAAAGAGGGGCTTTCCGATAAGGATTTCTCCTCATCGGGCGCCCGCAATTAGGTGACCAAACCTCTCCTCGATGTAAATTTCTAGACATTGCCAATAATGCTATCTAATAATATTATTTAAATAATATGAATTATTGATCCGATAATGGAGATAATGCAAAGGACAATTATCAAACAACAATAATATAAAATATCAACGCAAAGAATTATCGAATCAATAAAATAAAATATCGAATAAGAATTCATCAGAAAATTATTGAGTAGTGCCTTCTTACGTAAGGATCAATAATTCAACAATACTGCAATACCGGTACCGCAAAGCAACCGCGACCACGCCAGACATCAGTATTTTAACCACCGGGTATTCCAATGCCTTAATCAGAATAACTACGCCTGCTATTTTTAACCAACTTATATTTGTCGCTTTCTTCATCCAATCGCTTTCTCACATGGGGTCCACACATGGTCATACTACGCATTTAATATTCCCCGACAAGATTTAATATTCCACGACCAAACGAATATTCCCCGACAAAATGAATATTTTATAACCACTGCTTATTTTGAAATATTTATGATTTAACCCTTAACTATCCACATTAATCAAATCAACCCTTACTATTTCAAAATAATAAATAAAGGAAATTCCTTTTATTTAAAAAATTTCTGGTCTTACAACCTCCCTCCTTATGAAATTTCGTCCTCGAAATCGACGTACGTATTCTGGTGTGTTTCAAAAGGTGAGGATACCTCGCTTTCATTTCCGCTTCCAATTCCTGTGTCATTTCCTCTATAAGCATGATTCCTCCACAAAACTTTAACTTCAGTGGTATGACCTTTCATGCAGTAGGACATGCTCCTTCCTATCCAAGATCTTGATAGTACCTCCTCATACGTTAAGTCTTCTATTATCTCGTCCGCTTCTAACTCTATAACGTGGTTCGGGTCTTTCACATATTTACGGCAGTACGATATGTGAAACACATTATGAACACGAGACATACTTTGAGGTAATGCAAGTCTATAGGCTACATTTCCTACTCCTACCAAGAATTTGAAATGGACCAATAAATCGTGGATTGAGCTTTCCTCTCTTCCCAAATCTTGTAACTCCTTCCATGGAGCAACTCGCAACAATACATGATCCCCTACATTAAATTCCACGCCCTTTCGATGAAGATCCGCATAACTCTTTTGTCGATCTTGAGCCGCTTGTATCGCTGTCAATTATTTGATCTTTTCTAGTAGTCATATACGTATTTCTTCTCGTCCCAACAATGTTGCTTCACCCACCTCATCCCAACATATCGAGAATCGACATTTTCGTCCATATAATGCTTCAATGGAGCCACACCTATACTTGCTCGATAACTGTTGTTGTAGAGAATTCCACCAATGGTAAATACTTATCCCAACCGCCTTGAAGTCTAGGACACGTAGTCTTAATAAATCTTCAAGAGTTTGAATAGTCCTCTCGATCATTCCGTCTGCTTGGGGATGGTATGCCAACTAAATCGCAAACTGCGCTCCATAGCTTTTTGCAAGCTAACCCAAAATCTTGAAGTGAATCTTGGGTCACGATCCGAAACTATGGATACAGTATGCCATGCAACCTCACAATCTCATTTACGCATATACTAAAGAAGACGCTCAAGTGAATAAGTCTCCGTATCCGCAAGAAATGAGCGCACTTGGTTAATCTATCAACAATAACCCAAATAGCATTGATGCCTTGAGAAACCGTAGGAAAGACCCGTAACGAAATCCATGGTAATGTGTTCCCACTTCCATTCCTAATCTCAAGTGGTTGCAACGGACCCTTAGGTACTAGATGCTCCGCCTTTACACGCTAACAAGTTAAACACATCGAGATAAACTTTGCAATCTCTCTCTCATATTATTCCACCAAAATGTATGTCAAGATCACGATACATTTTAGTACTTCCGTGATGGATTGCAAATGGTGTATTGTGTGCTTCCCATCATAATCTTGTACTTCAAATCGAGTCGTTAGAACACAAAGTCTAGAGTGGACTCAAGTATTCCTTCTTCATCAATTCTCGCCCCTAATAGCTCCTTCTTGTACTTTCTTCATCATACGATCGGCCCGGCCCAGTGGCTCGAGCAACCTTAACTTTTTCTATTAAAGTCGGCTCTACGCGATACTTGACATCATCGCACTCGCTCCTCAAGATATGATCTTCTACTCAACGCGTCACTACCACGCTCGCTTTACCGTGATGGTATCAATAAGGTGGTCGTAGTCTTCAATAGCTCGAGCCAACGTCACCGCCAAGATGTTGAGTTCTTTTTGAGTGAAGAAATATTTAAGGCTTTTATGGTCCGAATATATCTCCACTTTCTCCCCATATAGATAAGGCCTCCATATCTTTAAGCACTGAAAACGATCACGCTAACTCTAGATCATGAGTAGGATAATTCCTCTCATACTTTTAAGTTGTCATGAGGCATAAAGCTATGACTTTCCCACGCTGCATGAGAACACATCCTAACCCTTTGCCCAAGCATCATTAGAGATAACAAATCCATCCGAACCAGATGGTATTGTTGTAACAGTGCCGTAAATAAGTCTCCTCTAAGCTCTTGAAACTTTTCTCGATTCTTCGCTTCCAAACGAATTTTGTATCCTTCCGAAGTTAGCCGAAGTTAATGGAGTAGCGATTCGAGAAAACCCTTCCACGAATCTCCGATAATAACCAAATTAAGCCCAAAAAGCTACGTATTTCAACCACCGACTTCGCTTGTTCTAACTTCAGATTGCTTCAATCTTCACGGATCAACAGATACTCCATGTTTTGACACTGATGCCCAAGAAATGCTACTTCCTCGCCGTAACTCGTGATTTCTTCAATTTGGCATATAGTTGGTTTTCACGAAGCCTTTGAGTACCAAATTTCAAATGGTGCTCATGATCTTCACGACTTTTGAATATATAAGGATGTCATCAATAAAGACAACAACGAATCGATCCAAATATTCCTTGAATACTTTGGCTCATCATATCCATGAAAGTCAGCAGGAGCATTAGTTAGTCCGAAAGACATGACTAAGAATTCATAATGCCCATACCGAAGTTCTCGGCGCAGCCTTTGAATATCCTCGCCTAATTTTCACCGATGATATCCGTAAATCTAAGATCGATTTTTGAAAAGAATTGTGCCCTCAAGAATCGGTCAAACAAGTCATCAATACGAGGTGAGGATACCTATTCTTGATGGTGACATGGTTCAATTCCCGATAGTCAATACAAAGTCGATACTCCCCGCTTTTTTTTTTTACAAATAAAACAGAGCACCCCAAGGAGATGTACTAGATCGAATGAAACCAATGTCCAACAATTCAGAGTTGACCTTTAACTCCCCAAGTTCAATAGAGCCATTCGATATGGGGTTTTAGAAATGGGCTTTGTACCAGTGTTCAAGATCAATAAAGAATTCAACTTCACGCTCTGGGGTAGACCGGAAGTTCTTCAGAAATACGCCAGAAAGTCAATAACAACAGAATATTATTCAAATTTGACGTGTCTTTATTCAAATCCATAACATGGGCTAAGAAAGCTTGACATCCGCTTTTTCAATAAACGAATAGCTTTATGATTAGATATGATAAATGATTGATTTTAATGGTTTAGTTGCTTGAATTGCATAACAAAGTTGGTTAGAAATATGAAAACTAACAACCTTACGAAAACAATCAATTTTGGCAATGATGAGTAGCTTAACCAATCAATCCCTAAAATCACATCAAAAGCAAGTATCTTTAAAGAGATAAGGTCAATGTGTAAGGTAATGGTGCCAACTCAAATCAAACAAGATTTATAAACAAAGGATGTGATGAAAGTTTCTCCTAACTGAGTTTCCACAGATAGTCAAAGTCTAATTTCTCCTGAGTCAAGTTTAAACGCTGAGCACACGCAGAGAGATAAATGAATGGGTAGCACCGCAGATCAAGTAAGGTATAAACTTCGCAAGAATTTATAAATAGCTTACCCGTGATCACCTCGCTTGTTCCTCGATTATGACCAAATACAACAAACGCCTTCCCTAATCGCTGACTTTGACTTTTCTCGGGATGTTTTTTCGAGTCACCATCCCAATTGAACTAGGTTTCGCTATCGCATAATCTCGAGCGATATGTCCTTCCTTTCCACAACTATAGCATACCTTGAACTGTTAGGCGCTTGGATCGATATGTCCTCTTTTTCCGCATTTGTAGAGATATGACCGGCGGTCGTTTCTCCTCCCTTAGAACCAAATTGCTCACAAGACCGCTGCCTTCACATAGTCGTTGTTAAATCTCCTTTTTAAAATCTCCTCCTAACTCGCTTTCTTCGCTTTTCATGACTATGATTACCACCAGAGTGGTTACCATTTCGTCCCATCTGCTTTTTTCCCGCAGTTATTATTATTCCTGACCGCCATCTCGGTACGATCCTCAAGTTATGGTCCTCAACACCGCATTTCGTTATCTCGCTTAATAATTGAGCCCTGCTTACAACATCCGAATAAAGAGAAAGTTTATGAGAAATGAGATACCGACGACGCCGTTTCAAACCTCTAAGAAACATCCGCGCATAATGCTCCTCATTCTCCACCAAATGAGGTGCAAACTCGATAACTCGCAAACTTTGCCTCAGCATCGAGACACCGCCATGTTGTTTTGCTCTAACTCGATGAACTCCACTTCCTTCATACGACGCAACACTTTCGTGAAAGTATTTATCATTAAATAGTCTCAAACGCCTCCCAAGACATACGCCGAAAAGTACCGATGGGTACGCTTCACGCATCCCACCACCGATTCCCGCCGCCACTTAACATAAGGTGGCGAATGGAACCTTCGTTTCTCCGCATCCCAAGACATCGAATATCTTGGTAATTTGTTTGACCCATGTTTCCGCCATGATCGGATCCGCTTTCCCTTAAATTCGTGGTCCCAACTTTGAATCGCCATTGGTCGTGATAACCCGTGAATTGCTATCATTTCTCCTCAGATTTTGAACACGAAGTCTCCTCGCCTCGATTTTTGCATGAACCGCAAAAAGCTTCTAAACATCCCCTCGCTCATCATCTCGCTCAATGGTGTTGTTCACAGGAGGAACATTGCCACTTGCTGCGTTTCTCTCCTCGCTGGTAAAGACAGCATCTCCACTGGCCTCATTTACTCCATCATTAATATTCTCAAATGACATTCTCAAATACCGCCATAAAACAAGGGTTAATTAAGGAAATCAATATATCACATAATATCCCTATATACCTCGACCAAACTAACAAATAAGCTTAGTAGACACACTAAATGGGGATTTACTCTGCCTCCCCTCCTAGTTCTATTCCCCATCTCCGCCAGAGATCATATCCCTAAGCTCGATACCAACCGCGACGCCCCAAAATAGTATACATCACCCATTCTGAAAGTTGTCAATACACGGTATGTAAACAACTACAACTTTATTATTACAACAAGAAACTCGTGAGTTTAAATACAAATATTATCTTCTGACATAATATTTATACTCAAATAAATCCTCATCACATTTATCGATACATTATTTTACAAAATGGTGAGGACTACTAAACAATCCTTTCTAAAACCTTCATTCCATACCCCGACTGCATCTTATATTCTCGCCTCCCGAGAAGAATGGAACAAAAGGAAAAGGGTGAGCTCAACTAGCTCAAGAAGAATATTACGACTAAGATAATATACAACAAATTATCGTTAGTCTTCAACAGGAAAAATTTAATAGTATACAATAGACAACAAATTTTCAATCAATATTCGCAATGAAATAATAATTCATTAGAAGAGTTAAGTAGAGAATGCAAACTACTATCTTCTATGTATGAATTTAAAAGTTCATCGCCTATCTTTTATCCCCGTAACAACAATCAATATACATCCGAATCAAATATTCATCTTTGCACTATACAGCCAAAGATATTCATCACCATTAGTCATTCTTAATCATGTTCATTTAAACACTGCTCATCTTTGCACTACGTGCCAAAGATATTAATCGCCTCATCATGTTCATCTCAACACTGCTCATCTTCGCACTACGCCCAAAGATATTCTTCAGAATCATTCATCTTTGCACTACAGCCAAAGATATTCAATAATATCATCATTTAAGACCGAGGATGATGAAAATATTTTTAAAGAACGAATCCAAAGGAAACAAAATGACAAGGATTAAGGATTAAGGATTCGTACTTTGTTTTATCCATGTCCAACAATACCCCAAAAAATAATCATAGTGGTGTAAAATTCAAGAATGATCAAAACATGGATACAATCAAAGCTAGTATCCAAAATAGATTTTTTGGACAAAAAGAAGAAATTTTATTTTTTCTATGAATAAAGGCCAGATACGTGAATAAAGTCAGATACGTGAATAAGACCGTATACATGAATAGTAAATCCGACACCAAAAGATAGAAATTCCACAAAAACATCTTCACGCTTCATTAATAAGATTTCGTGAATAAGAATCGTGAATAAGAACTCATTAATAAGAACTCGTGAATAAGAACTCATGAATAAGAACCCCGACATGAAAAAGTTCCAAATTTGATAAAAACTTCAGATCAATATTTCAAAGATAATGATATCAAGAAATAATATCATTACGAAAAAAATAATATCCCTTACCTCAAAGAATCAAGATTTCTAAGGAAAGGCTCAAGTGATGTTTAATGAAACTTGTAGATCAAATAAAGAACTCTCAAAGTATCTAAATACTCACAAAATACGCCAATAATATAGAGAGAGAAAGAGAGAAAACTTTGTTTCGTGTGATTTTCAATTCTAACTTAGCCCTCTATTTATAGAAAATGTTAGCCACCAAGGTATTTCGACCAAGCACCGATGGCTTTACCGCTACTATTGCCACCCACCACATTTGAAATAAAATTCAGCACATTTCTTCACCAACCACAAGTGGGGCCCACTCAATTCTAGAATTTTCCACCAAAATCAATTATAACCCTAATTTCCTAATCGACACCTCTTAAAATTCATAACAAATCATTCGTGCATTTTTAATCTGCTCAAAATTTGTGGACATATACTCAACTTATGTATGTATAACATACCCAAAAATTACCACAATCCAACTATTTGATTAAAAATTATAACTCCGCAATATATCTCAAAACCCTCGATTTAATTTTTAATACCTCCAATCCGGGTAAAATATCGATAAAACACCTCAACAATAATTCCTTCATTTATAACCACATAAATAAATCCATCATTTATATCCACATAAAATAAATATTTCTTTATCATATGAATCAATAATTAATTATTCACAAATAATATTACGTAATCACAATTATGACAACCAAAGCCGCCCTCAGAAAGAGGGGCTTTCCGATAAGGATTTCTCCTTATCGGGCGCCAAGCAATTAGGTGACCAAACCTCTCCTCGATGTAACTTTCTAGACATTGCCAATAATGCTATCTAATAATATTATTTAAATAATATGAATTATTGATCCGATAATGGAGATAATGTGCAAGTGACAATTATCGAACAACAATAATATAAAATATCAACGCAGTTAATTATCAAATCAATAAAATAAAATATCGAATAAGAATTATCGTGAAAATTATCGAGTAAAGGCCTTCACGTAAGGATCAATAATTCAACAATATCGGCAATACCGCAGCAATCGCGGCAACCACGCCAGACATCGTATTTTAACCAATTCGTATTCCAATAAGCCTTAATTCAATATAACTACGCCGCTATTTTTTTTAACCAACTTATATTTGTCGCTTTTCTTCATCCAATCGCTTTCCGTTATGGGGTCTCCACATTATCACTACGCTACATCAGCATTTAATATTCCCCGACAAAGATTTAATATTCCACGCACCAAACGAATATTCCCGACAAAAATGAATATTTTATAACCACTTGCTTATTTTGAAATATTTATGATTTAACCCTTAACTATCCACATTAATCAAATCAACCCTTACTATTTCAAAATAATAAATAAAGGAAATTCCTTTTATTTAAAAAAATTTTTGGTCTTACAAGTTTGCATTCTCTACTTAACTCTTCTAATGAATTATTATTTTCACCATGAATATTGATTTAAAATTTGTTGTCAATCAGATTCTATTAGATTTTTCCTATCAAGACTAACAAAGAATTTGTTGTATATTATCTTAGTCATAATATTCTTTATCGGGTGGGGTTGAGCTCAATTCCTTTCCTTTTTGTTCCATTTTTCTTCTCGTGAGGCTAGAAATATAATAAGACTGAAGTCTGGGTAATGGAATGAAGGTTTTAAAAGAATTGTTTAGTAGTCCCTCACCATTTTTGTAAAATAATGTATCAATAAATGTGATGAGGATTTATTTGATATAGATATCGTCTAGAAGATAATATTTGTATTTAAACTCACAGTTTATATATTGTAATAATAAAGTTGTAGTTATTTATGTACCATATATTTGGCGACTCAGAATGGGTTGGATGGAATGGACCTATTTTAGGGGCGTCACAATCCATGCACTACGTGCCAAAGATAATCGTGTATTTATTAGTATCACGACCACAAATTATCCATGCACTATGGCCAAAGATAATCGTGTATTCATTAGTATCACGACTGTGAGACCCCATATTTTATCAATAAAGATTTAAATTTTGTCGAAATAATTTTTAATATTATGGTGTGAATTTGAGATAATATTATAGTTGTGGGTAGATTTATAAATTTTGCAAAGTATGCAAGTTGTTATAAAATATTCGTTTGGCCTGGGAATATTCTTTTGTTAGGAATATTCGCATAACTACCAATCATCAGGACCTTACAATGTAATTATTAATTTCTGATCGAGAAAACGACAAAAATATTTTATAAAAATAACTATGAGGTGTTACCGTTAAAACCGCTGAACTACCCTTATGGTAAAAGTACGAAGAATACGCGTGGTTGCATAAGAAGACACCAGATTGATTATCGATGCTTACGTGAGAAGTCACTCACCATTATGCTTCAATTATCATACAAGAATTGCCGATCATATCTCTTATATTATCGATTCAATTATCATCAAGATCATCTCTAGATAATATATTATATTATTAATTGAGACGACAAGTTATAAATGATTAATAATTGTTGAAAGATTAAAAAATGTGTTGATTAAAAAATAAAATGATTTGTGGTAATATTTATTCAATCCTTAATGTATATAAAGAGTCCTCATATATAGACGTTTGTGGTAAGTTTGATTATTTTATGGGGGGCATATATATGTCATTATCTAAGAGTCCTTCACAATAGTAATTACCTTTGTGAATAGTAATTATCTTCGCAATAGTAATTACCTTTATCAATAAGTAATTACCTTTTATAATAAGAATTACCTTTTGTGAATAAGAATTACCTTCGCCAATAGAATTACCTCAGTGAATAAGTAATTACCTTCACAATTGTAATTACCTTTACCAGCGCCGAACCACTTGTCGTTTCACATTACAAAGGCCGAACCACTTGTCGCTTCACATTACAAAGCGCCAAACCACTTGTCGCTTCACATTACAAAGGCCAAACCACTTTTCTTTTCATATCACTACCATCAAGCCACTTGCGCTTTTCATACTAAGGCAAAAGCTAAGTTAGAAATCTTCTATAAATAGAGGCCTAGTGCTTCATTATTTTCACTTAATTCAATCAAACTCTGTAGAGAGAAACTATGTAGAGAAAGAAGAAAAGTATTCTCGCTACTTCACCTCGCCAATATTCAGCTCTTCTAAGGTAGGAATATTATTTGTCAGAATCTGTAAGTGGGTGTTATTCTTCTTATTCATGAAGAGAACTTCATTGTTATTCCATTGTTTATTATTTTGTTGAATAACTCGTAAAAGTGGTATACCCTATACATAACCTCGTATACGCCAGACATACCCTATACTGTGAAATCCTTATATTATTCCATTCTTATTTATTCTCAGGAATAACTCGTATACGCTGAATCCCCTATACTTGGCGATCTTCTTCGTTATTCCATTCTTTATTATTCTCGCTGAATATCCTCGTCTTCGCATGTTTTACACCCACCGGTTCCATTGTTTATTATTCCGCATTTATTATTCTGCTGAATATCCTCGCTCGTGTGTTTTTACACCCGACTCGGTTCCATTGTTTATTATTCAAAGATTTATTATTCTGTTGATCATCCTCGCTTGTGTGAATTTCACCGACTTCGTTCCGTTATTATTATTCTGCTGAATAACCTGCCTATGCTAAGCAATCGCATGCACGGTGATTTCTTTTGTTATTCCATTCTTTATTATACCCAAATGGTTAAATCTTTGACTTCTATACTCCATGAAATTAGTGGAATATCCTCGATATTTCAAGCGCTTCATCCAAAGATCTTTCATGGAAATATTCTTCCGATCATTCTTGAATTTTACTCTACAAAATAAAGATTCGTTGACAATTTGGACGTTAATAATTCCTGATAAAATAATTCTTGAACTTGTTTTATCAATTATTATGTCATTGTCATCATCATCATCCTCATGTTATATTATGTTATCTTCGCTTACGCACGTATAGATGAACTTAGTATGATTATGCACTGTGGTTCATTCTTATAATCACGATTTGATATAAATGATGTGACAAAAGTCCTCAAAGGCCCTGTAATGCAGTTGATGGATAGTTTTTGGTATGATTATGACTGTGGGTGATTCAGATAGTCACGACCATTGATAATTTGATGAAAATACTCGACCGTGGTACAGGATGATTAGATATTGTGGTTTATTCATTAAAGTTTAGTCTCAAATTATAAAATTGATGAAAACCTTTTAAACCATAAAAGATAGTAGATTTTATTTTCTACTTAACTTTTTTAATGGATCGCTTATTCCGCAGCTTAAACTTGTTGTCTATTGTATTTTATCGCTTTAACACATTGAAGGCTAATGATAATTTATTCTCGCATTATCTTAGTCATAATATTTTATCCGGGCTAGTTGAGCTCACCTTTTCTTTCACCGCTCTCTTCAGAAATGAGAACATAGCGGACGAGCCTGGGAACCGAGTAATGGTCCAGAGGATAAGATTAGTAGTCCTCACTATTCCGTGAAATAAAGGTGATAATAGTTGTAATGAGGACTCTTTCGAGTTTGTATAATATCTAGTAGACAATATTTGTATTCAAACTCACGCTTTATGTCGTATTGCATACCTATAGCTTATATTAGTAAGTCAGATTTGAATTTATGTACCATGTAAGTGGCGACCCAAGACGGGTGATGATACCCAATTTTGGGAAGGCGCCACAATTGGGTATCGTAGCTTAGGATACGATCCCCGCTAAGATGCGAGATAAGAACCAAGAGGGAGAGACGGGAATTCCTTCGCTAAGATGATCTACCTAAGTTTATTTGTTATTTAATCGGCTCACGAGTATAGGATAATATTCGATATATTAATTAACCCTCGTGTTGTGGCAAAGTTTGAAAATGGCAAATGAAAATATTCACAATGGAGTGAATGTGACCGCTAGACACCTTTAATCACTAATCGTGTTAATGCAAAGGTCGACGAGGAACAAATTAGAGATATCCACGTAGTGAATGAAGAACTAATTGTCAGCACCCGAGCTAGTTGCAGTAGGTAGCAAATTTAGTGAGTGAGGAAGAAGAGAAAGAAGAGGAACCCGAGGAGAATCGTTAAAGAAGTTTATGATCAAAACTTAGAATTACAAAATCGTGTTCGTGAGCTAGTAGAAAAAGTCAAGAACTAAAGAAACGGTCGTGGAACAAAGGGATACAAAGAATTCAAAATCGGGTTACCCGATATGTGATGCTCGAACAAAATCACGCTTTCTAGGTGGTCAAAGATATTAAAGTTGAATCGAGAATTTAAAAATCAAAGATCACCGAAAGAAGAAACAACTCAACGAAGGAGAATAGGCGATGTACGGGTAAAAGTCCGACAACGCTATTGATAGTGTAGAAAAAGACGTCCGATCCAATAAAGCCAAAATAGATGAAATGGACTTTGCTTTTGACAAGAATTGGAGAATTCTAACATCGAATTCGAATTACCCTGCATATAGCTAGGCCAACCCGAATTCGAGCATGGATCGGAGAATAATGATTCAAATCATGGATCGTGAATGTGAAGAAGCACTTAAGGTGGAATGTATTCTATAAGAAAGTCAAACTCTATGAATTTAAGCCGAGAGCATTTGCTTACGAGAAACCCGAACGGTTATTACGTAAATTAATTATAAATTATTTCAAGTCTATACTTTATTCAATACAAGTTCTACCCACTTTTTTATTCTACCTAGTTGTGTTCAATGTTTAAATTTGACTCCTAAAAATTAGACTTTGATTTATCTATTGAAACTTCGTTGGGAGAAACCTTCGTTACTCTCCACTCGCTTATTAATCTTGTTGTTTCAAATAAACACTTTCTACGATCTTATCTCTTTGAAAATACTTGCCTTTGAGGTAATTTTTGAAAATGATTGATTAACTACTCATTATTCTTTTGTAAGGTTGTTAGCTTTCATATTCCTAACCAACCCGTTATACTGTAATTCAAAGTAACCAAACCCTAAAGTTAATCACCGTTATATCAAGCCATAAGTAAAGAGCCCCGATCCTTTCGTTGTTGACTTCCTCGTGGGAATGCACCAAAGCCGACTTTTCAGAGGCGACGCCGTGGATCAAGATGGCAAGTTGATAGGTATCATTGTGAGGTGCTATCTCAGTTAAGGGATGTAAGTCAGCTTGGTATTAATGTGACGTATCATCCAAGTCTTGGACGAGAGTAATAGCTTTGAATGATATTTCTATCATTAATAAATTTCTTGACGATTCTTGAAGATTTCCTAGCCTACCCTAGAAGCGTGAAATCGAATTTTGTATTGACCCCAAAGACAAAAACCCATTTCTTAAACCCTCAAATATTTCTTCAACTAAAAGGATCTGCTTACGTGGATTATGATGAAAGTCATAATAAAAGTATAGAACTGATGAAAATCATGGGTATATGAAGTGTTAGTAAGTTTTAAGATGAGTTATGTTGGTTAGTATGTGAAAACATGAAAGTTTCTTAGAAATCACAAAGAGTTGAAAATCGATTTTGGTGAAAAACGTAATATGAAATTCAATCGACATATCTCCTATTATATTTTGAATTTTTGAGTGTGGTCAAGTCCTAGAGTTAGATCTATGAGTTACCTAACTAATCCAAGTGGAATTACTGGAAAAGGTGTTGTAGATTTTGTGTGGACTGATTTTAGTAAAGGAGTGCAAAGCTGCAAAAAAACCAAAAAGTTAACGCCATGATTTTAGAGGGATGTTTCACCACTTAAATTATGAGAAAAATTCTGGCCTTTTGGGACATGAAGGTATATGGTATAAAAAGTACCTCCTGTCCAAAAATGAGCTCATTCTCGACTTAAAATGAGCAAGTTATGACTATTTCAATATTTAGGTTTTTCCGATTTAAAAACGCTATAACCGAGTTCTATAACTCATGACCATGAAATTTAAACTAGAAGCTCACGTTAACATGTGTAAGGTCCTGCCAAGATTTGGGAATTTTGGAGTTAAACTTGAGGTAGCTAATTTCTTAAGGAATTAATTAGAAATTGATTTTGAAAATAGTAAATGAATTTTAAAAATTCGAGAAAAATATATTTTCATTATGGGACTATATTATGCTAAAATCCAGAAAAGAAATATTTTTGGGACTGATTTGGTATTTTTTCATGAAAATAGTTTAGTTACTTAACATATGAGTTAAATATGTTATGTGAAGTAACAAAGTTGAAAATAGGATTTTATGGCTGAGAATCCTATATGTAATATATGCATATTTTTTTGATGAGGATTTGATAATTGGTGATGATATTCTTATGAGTATGGCATTTTTGAATGATTAAATGCATTATATGGTAAAGCGTAAACAATCGAGATAAATTGTTTATAAATTTAAGAAGTGATTAAAATATTGTTATAATATTAATGATATTAGATTATGAGATTATTAAGTGATTGATAACATGGGGATATTCTTGAATCCTCGGATAAATTATATTATAAATGTTTAATATTTATCCTTTATCTCATTTGATCGATTCTTTATATCATTATCCTCACGCTTATATTACGTTGAAAGTCATCTCGTGGCTCAGAAGCAGCATAGATGGACTTGGTATGATTATGACCGTGGATTGTTCGTAGATAATCATAACCGTAATTGAAAACACGATTATCTTTGGTCGTAAAGGTACGGATAATTTGTGGTCGTGATACTAATGAATACACGATTATCTTCGGAATACACGAGCAGTATGGATAATTTGTGGTCGTGATACTAATGAATACACGATTATCTTCGGTCAGTAAGTGCATGGATAATTTGTGGTCGTGATACTAAATGAATACACGATTATCTTTAGCCGTAAAGGTGCATGATAATTTGTGGTCGTGATACTAATGAATACACGATTATCTTTAAGCTCAGAAGTGCACGGATAATTCGTGGTCGTGATACTAATGAATATCCTCGTCCGCAGCCATGGTGGATGATTCGATGATATGGATTAATTATCGAGCCGAGTCTCAAAGAATGAAATATTAATTCATGGATGTGGTAAAAGTCATCTTCGGTCAGTAGTATCGATTGACTTGGTATGATTACGACCAAGGATTATTCTAAGATAATCACGATCAGAATGAAAACACGAATATCCTCGCCAAAAGGGTGCATGGATAATTCGTGGTCGTGATACTATTAAGTCGCGTCTCAAAGATTATTGGTTTTATAAAGATATCTTTGGCACTGTGTAGTGCAAAGATGAATTGTTAATAAATATCTTCGGGCTTGATCAAGCAAAGATGAATTTAATGTT
The DNA here is from genome assembly GCA_020205615.1 of Panax quinquefolius. NCBI lineage: Eukaryota > Viridiplantae > Streptophyta > Magnoliopsida > Apiales > Araliaceae > Panax > Panax quinquefolius. The sequence continues at coordinate 124,629,008 of CM035159.1, read as the reverse complement.
TTCAACGATAAAGGTATTCAAGGTATCCTCACCTCTTTATCATACCAGTATACATACCCCAATTTCGAGGGCGAAATTCCATAAGGAGGGAGATCAGAGACCCCTCATATTTTATCAATAAAGATTTAAATTTTGTCAAATAATTTTTAATATTATGGTGTGAATTTGAGATAATATTATAATCAGGGGTAGATTTATAAATTTTGCAAAGTATGCAAGTTGTTATAAAATATTCATTTGGCCGGGGAATATTCTTTTTGTTAGGGAATATTCGCATAACTACCAATCATCAGTGGACCTCACAAATGTAATTATCATTTTGATCGAGAAAACGATAAAAATATTTTATATAAAATAACTACGGAGGTGTTACCGTTAAACTCATTGAACTACCCTAAGGTAAAAGTACAAGAATCGCGCGGGTCGATAAGAAGACACTTTAATGATATTGATTATTAATGCTTACGTGAGAAGTCACCAACCACGCTCAATTATCACACAGAATCATTTGATCATATCTCTTATATTATCGATTCAATTATTGTCACATAGATCATCTCAGATAATATATTATATTATTAATTGAGACGACAAGTTATAAATGATTAATAATTGTCAAAGATTAAAAAATGTGTCGATTAAAAATAAAATGATTTGTGGTAATATTTATTCAATCTTAATGTATATAAAGAGTCATTGTGAGACGCTTTGGTAAGTTTGATTTATTTTACGGGGGCCATATGTCATTATCTAAGAGTCCCTTCATTAATAAGAATTACCTTTCGCACAATAGTAATTACCTTTAGAATAGTAATTATCTTCGCCAATAGTAATTACCTTCATCAATAAGAATTACTTTGTGAATAGTAATTACCTTCGTCGATAGTAATTACCTTTGTGTGAATAGTAATTACCTTCTCCAATAAGTAATTACCTTTATGAATAAGAATTACCTTCATTAATAAGAATTACCTTTCATAATAGTAATTACCTTCATTAATAGTAATTACCTTTACCAAAGCGTCGAACCACTTGTCGCTTCACATTACAAAGCGCCGAACCACTTGTCGCTTCACATTACAAAGCGCCGAACCACTTGTCGCTTCACATTACAAAGGCCAAACCACTTTTCTTTCATATCACCAACCGCTGCCCACTCGCCTTTTCACAATGGCAAAAGTAAGCTAGAAATCTTCTATAAATAGAGGCTCTAGTGCTTCATTATTTTCACTTAATTCACCAAACTCTGCTAGAGAAACTATATAGAGAAAGAAGAAAATATTCTCGCTACTTCACCTCGCCAATATTCATTTCTTCTAAGGTAGGAATATTATTTTTGTTCCTAAGGGGTGTTATTCTTTTATTCATGAAGAGAACTTCATTGTTATTCCATTATTTATTATTCATTGAAATAACTCAGAAAAAGTGGTATACCCTATACATAACCTCAGATACGCCAAGACACCTATACTCGTGAAATCTTTATATTATTCCATTCTTATTTATTCTCGCTTGAATAACTCGTATACGCTTAATCCCCTATACTTGGCGCATCTTCTTCATTATTCCATTCTTTATTATTCTCGTTGTAATATCCTCACCGTGTGTTTTACACCTAATTCGGTTCCATTGTTTATTATTCCGCATTTATTATTCTGTTGGAATATCCTCGTCAGTGTGTTTTTACACCCACCCGGTTCCATTGTTTATTATTCGCATTTATTATTCTGTTGATCATCCTGCTTGCGTGTGAATTTCAATTCACTTCGGTTCGTTATTATTATTCTGTTGAATAACACCGCGTCCTATGCTAAGTACCGCATTTACGGTGATTTCTTTTGTTATTCCATTCTTTATTATACCTAGTTGGTTAAATCTTTGACTTCTATACTCCATGAAATTAGTTGGAATATCCTCGATATTTAAGCTTCATCCTCAGATCTTTCACGCGAAATATTCTTCCGATCATTCTCGAATTTTACTCTACAAAATAAGATCTTGTCGACAATTGGACGTTAATAATTCCTAGATAAATTAATTTCTGAACTTGTTTTATTGAATTCTTATATCATCATCATCATCCTCATGTTTATATTATGTTAAAAGTTATCTCGGGCTTACGCATAGATGAACTTAGTATGATTATGACCAGGTTCATTCTTATAATCACGGTTTCGATATAAATGATGTGACAAAAGTCCTCAAAATACACTCGTAATGTAAATGTGGATAGTTTTTGGTACGATTATGACCAGGTGATTCTAAGATAGTCATGACCATTGATAATTTGATGAAAATCCTCGATCAGGTAGGTGTGGATGATTAGATATTGTGGTTTATTCATTAAAGCCAGTCTCACTTATAACAAAGATGAAAACCTTTTAAATCATAAAAGATAGAGATTTTATTTTCTACTTAACTTTTTAATGGATTGCTTATTCAATCGCAGCTTAAACTTGTTGTTTATTGTATTTTATCGCTTTAACACTCGCCAAAGGCTAATGATAATTTATTCCCATTATCTTAGTCATAATATTTCTTCTCGGGCTAGTTGAGCTCACCTTTTTTTTTTCAATCGTTCTCTTCGTGAAATGAGAACATAACGGACGAGTCAGGGAACGAGTAATGGTCCGTAGGATAAGATTAGTAGTCCTCACTATTCTCGTGAAATAGTGTGATAATAGTTGTAATGAGGACTCCTTTTGAGTTTGTATAATATCTAAGTAGACAATATTTGTATTCAAACTCACGCTTATGTCAGATTGGCATACCTACGCTTATATTAAAGTAAATTGTATTTGAATTTATGTACCATGTAAGTGGCGACCCAAGATGGGTGACGATACCTAATTTTTGGGGGCCACAACGACAACAAATTATCCATGACTACTACCAAAGATAATCGTGGTATTCATTAAGATCACCACCACAAATTATCCATACACTACTACCAAAGATAATCGTGGTATTCATTAAGATTAACGACCACTAATTATCCATGACTACTACCAAAGATAATCGTATTCATTAAAGATCAATGACCACAATTATCCATGACTACGTGCCAAAAATAATAGTGTATTCATTAAGATCACGACCACAATTATCCACGACTACGTGCAAAGATAATCGTGTATTCATTAAGATCACGCGACCACCAATTATCCATGCACCACGTACCAAAGATAATCGTAGCTTTCAATTACGGTATGATTATATCGAATAATCCCACGGTCATAATCATACTACAAGTCCATCTATGCACGCGTGCCACGTGATGACTTTCAACATAATATAAGCATTAGATCATGTCAATGATATAAAGAATCAATCAAATGAGATAAAGGATAAATATTAAACATTTATAATATAATTTATCTAGATTCAAGAATATCCCCATGTTATCAATCACTTAATAATCTTATAATCTAATATCATTAATATTATAACAATTTTTAATCACTTCTTAAATTTATAAACAATTTATTTCAATTGTTTACGCTTTTACCATATAATGCATTTAATCATTCAAAATGCCATACTCATAAGATATCATCAATTATCAAATCCTCATCAAAAAAAATATGATATACTCTATATAGGATTTCTAACCATAAAATCCTATTTTCAACTTTCATATTTCCATATAACATATTTAACTCATATGTTCGTAATTAAACTATTTTCATGAAAAAATACCAAATTAGTCCCAAATATATTTCTTTTCGTGGATTTAGCATAATATAGTCCCATAATGAACATACATTTTTCTTTCAATTTTTAAAATTCATTTACTATTTTCAAAAAATCAATTTCTAATTAATTCCTTAAGAAATTAGCTACCTCTATAAGGTTAACTCTAGAAATTCCCAAATCTTGGCAGGACCTTACACATGTTAATGTGAGCCTCAGCTTTAAATTTCATGGTCATTCTGAGTTGTAGAACTCCTGCTATATCGTTTTTCATTTAAAAACCTAAATATTGAAATGGTCATAACTTGCTCATTTTAAGTCGTAATGAACTCATTTTTGGACAGGAGGTACTTTTATAACATATATTTTCATGTCCCAAAAAGGCTATAATTTTTCACATAAATTTAGTGGCCGAAACAGCTTTCTCTAAAATCATGGCAAAGAAATTTTTTGGTTTTGCAGCTTTGCACTCCTTTGCTAAAATCAGTCCACACAAAAATCTACAACACCTTTCCAGTAATTCCACTTGGATTAGTTAGGTAACTCATAGATCTAACTCTAGACTTGACCACACTCAAAATTCAAAATATATTAGAGATATGGTCAATTGAATTTCATGTTATGTTTTTCACAAAAATCTGATTTTCAACTATTTGTGATTTCTAAGAAACTTTCATGCTTTTCTCATAATAACCAACATAACTCATTATAACACTTACTAATACCACGATACCCATGATTTTTATTAGTCCAATGCTTTTATTATGACTTTCATCATAATCCACGTAAACAGATCCTTTTAGTTGAAGAAATATTTTATAGGGTTTAAGAAATGGGTTTTTCAGATCGGGTCAATACAAAATTTGATCTCACGCCTAGGGTAGGCTAGAAAGTCTTCAAGAATACGCCAAGAAATTTATTAATGATAGAAATATCATTCAAAACCGTGATTCTCATCCAAAACTGATAATACGTCACATTGATACCAACTGCGACTTCATCCTTTAACCCAGATAAGACTCTCATAATGATGCCTATCAACTAGCCATCTTCTTTCATGATGTCGCCAGAGAAAGTCCGGCCTCGATGCATTCCACACAAGGAAATTAACAACGAAAGGATCGGGCTCTTTACTTATGTAAGGTTTGATATAATAGTGATTAACTTTGGGTTTGGTTACTTTGAATTCGTGATAACAAAGTCAAGTTAGAAATATGAAAAGCAACAACCTTACAAAAAGAATAATGAGTAGTTAATCAATCATTTTCAAAAATTACCTCAAAGGCAAGTATTTTCAAAGAGATAATATCGATAGTAACGTGAAAGAGTATTTATTTGAATCAAAAAGATTTAAAAAAAAATGAGGTAATGCTAAGGCTCCTACTAACGAGGTTTCAAATCCAACAATCTCCTCCTATAAATTCGCCTCAAAATTGTGGTGCGTGACTGGTATGATAAAGAGGTGAGGATACCTTGAATACCTTTATCGCTGAAAACATTAAATTCATCTTTGCAATCCGCCAAAGATATTCATTAACAATTCATCTTTGCACTACAGTGCCAAAGATATACAATCAGAAACCAATAACGCCGGTAGAGACGCAGCCTTAATAAGATCACGACCACCTAATTATCTACGCACCAATCGCCGAGGATATTCGTGTTTTCAATTACGGCCATGATTATACCGAATAATCCTTCGGTCATAATCATACCAAGTCTATCAATGCACTACGCCCAAAGATGACTTTTTACCACATCCATGAATTAATATTTAATTGCTCGAGACTCACCAATAATTAATCCATATCATCGAATCATCCCTCGCACTACGTGCCAAGGATATTCATTAAGATTACGACCACGAATTATCCATGCACTACTACCAAAAGATAATCGTATTCATTAAGATCACGAACAAAAATTATCCATGCACTACTACCAAAAGATAATCGTGGTATTCATTAAGATCACGACCACAAATTATCCATGCACTACTACCAAAGATAATCGTGTATTCATCAGTATCACGACCACAAATTATCCATGCACTACTACCTAAAGATAATCGTGGTATTCATTAAGATACCGCACCATTAAATTATCCATGCACTACTCTTACTAAAGATAATCGTGGTATTCATTAAGATCACGACCACAAATTATCCATGCACTACTACCAAAGATAATCGTGTTTTCATTACTACATGATTATACCCAACAATCCCCTCGGTCATAATCATACCAAGTCCATCTACGCACTACAGTGCCACGATGACTTTCAACATAACGAGGATAATGATATAAAGAATCAATCAAATGAGATAAAGGATAAATATTAAACATTTATAATATAATTTATCCGGGTGATTCAA
>CM035159.1:124565022-124622840 GCA_020205615.1 Panax quinquefolius | reverse complement strand
TTAGATGAGATTTTAAATATGAACAATTTTGTCATTGACCCTCTTTTAATATCTTGAAAAAAAAGTCAATCGGGTGGGATTTGAGAGAGTATTAAAGTAAGCTATTGATACTCCGTTGACCAGTACTGTATGTATCATCACAGATCAAAATAATTGCAGCAAAATAAAAATTCACAGATAAAAAAAAAAAAAAAAAGTATTGATTTAGCCAACACAGAGACATACAGATGTAGCCTCCCATGCTAGCACGAGAATCAGCAGCCACCATGACACCCTCTTTAAAAATGAAAGCAAGAGTTGTTGTTCCCTTTGCCGGTTTCACCATTTGGATAGCCTCTTTCTGAAAGCCATCGAACTGAAGCAAAGCAACAGAAAAACAACGTGAAAGACAATTCAATACATACATCTAATTTCCTCTAAAAGGAAAACTGGAAAAGGACTACCACACGTGAAACAAGAAAATCAAACTCACATCAGTGGTATCGGGAATCTGGAATGTTGGAGCACTTGAAAAACCATCAAACAGCTCGGTGTTTGCCCCACAAAGTGGTACAGATGATTCTAGTCCACTGAAGTCTATCTTCATAACTACAACCTGTAACTGTGTAACATGAAGCTTTTGTTTTGATGCTATAAGCAACATATATAAGTATTTGTTATCTGCTACATTGTTTGTTACCAAATAATCATCCACAAGTTAAGTATAAATTAAGCGTTCAGTTCACTAAGAAGCTATGCATTTATTCATATCAAGCAATAACGAAAAAATATTTGTTATCACAACACAAGAAGCCTAATTAACTATTTCTTTTTAATCTTTTTAACACAATTTCCTCACAGTCAAAAGTGCCAAACAACTCACTGATTGTCCCCAAAAGTAGTTCAACTTCACCAAATACAACGAGAATATCTTCTAAATCAGTATTTGTACATTCAAATAGAGAGAAATACGAATGACTCAGCTACGAAATCAAGGAATTCAGCAACAAATCGTGGATATAATCCAGAAAGCTAACTGATCTTGAAAAATTAACAATAGTCAGACAATCTAATACTAGATCTATCAAGTATGAAACTTAATATTAAATTCTACAAAAACTATTTTTCTAAATAAACATACTGAGATTAGTAATAGATCGTAGCTTTGCTTACGAGAGAAAGAGATTGTTTGCCGATTGGTGGGCATAAATATATGAAACTACGAATAAAGTTTTCTTGAGCAATACTATACTTCCAGGAGCGCGCAGGATATATATATATATATATATATATATATATATATATATATATATATATTGATCCGACATGTACTGACCCGATCTTAGTCGGAGCATTACTTTGGTTTTGTAAAATATAAATTATAATATGGGCCAAGTATTGTTGGGTTCGACTAGATTGGGCTTACTTTGAGTCTTAGACCCTAGGAAAAGGTTGCATTTACTGTTTTATAAGAGCCTAACTTTAAGTTTTAATGACCTCTTCTTTATAAAGAGTCCAAAGATGCTATATTATATTAATTGGTTTAGTTTTTTTTTTTTTGCTGATTATTTTTTTTATGGTGAAAAAATCATTAGAAAAGATGAGAATTTAAAATAATAAAAAAAGGTGCTGGCTATGGGGTTCGAACCATGCGCACTTATGTGCAGAAGATCTTAAGTCTTCCCCTTAACCTCTCGGGCAAACCAGCCACTGATATTCGTTTGTTAAATTCTGTAAACATACCCTAATCAGCAAAAGAATAATTGATGTACATGCACTACTTTATTTTGTATATATTGTTGGCCTTTTGGCTATATATATATATATATATATGTGTGAATTGAAAAATTATAATGAGTGGAAAGAAGGTTGGTTGATCGATCAGCTTTTCATGCAGCAGGGAACTCACCTTCACCTTGAATGTTGGGGGTAAAAGTTACCCTCTTGTGTGTGATTAATTACATCACATCACATGCATTTGCTGAACTCACATTATTAATTGCAGAGACCGCCAGCACCCAATTATAAGTAAACAATAAGTCTACACGGAAATAATTATTTTTTAGATTTTTCTTAAATATTTTATTTTATTTCACATAATTTACAGACGTGACTGGTGTGAGCGTATATGGTATGCTATGCTATACTTTGATTATTAGTTTATCTTGAACCGGAAAATATTAGGTCAAAAGAAGAAGGAAAAGGGAAAGGAAAAGAAAAAAGGCTAATTTGGTTGCATGAGACTAAAATAAGGTCTGCCAATCATAGGTCAAAAAGGGCTTTCCCTCCCGGTATCATTTATGAGTAATGTTACGGACACAAATTATTTTACAAATATTTTATAAACTGCTGATGTGATATACTCCACCTCATCATATTGATCATCAAATTGATTCAATGTAGTCTTTGGCCTCACATAAAAGCTGATATGGAGTGTGCCACATCAACCAATTTATAAAACATTTATAGAATAATTTGTGTCTATAACATTTTTTATCATTTATTATAGTACGAGCGAATGGTCAATGAAAGGCCTACATTTAATGGATGAGTAACATATATACTCGAACCTACTTATGACACGTGACCAACATCTGCCTGCCTGCCTGCCTGCCTAATTTTTGGGTCACTTCTGGCCCTCTGGTTAAATGGTACCCCATTATTAATTTATAATTTATAATTTATAATTTATAATAACCCTACAAAAATGATGGACTTGATGCGTGCATGACTGCATGGTAACAATTGAAATGAAATATTACTGCTACCAACTTCTGTATGGGGTATTTATCTATTTATATGTGAACATAATAGATATATTCACCTGAAAATTAATTAAGTTATCGTCGACTTCCATAAATACATCATTTATGAGCAAAAAATACTAAAAAAGGTGGTACAATAATAATAAATTATTCCTCGAGAGGGCGGAGAAGTGCATGTGGTGTGATTATATATATAAACACCAATCACAATTGCAATCACAAAATACGATTATTAATAGTGCGATGGTGATATATATATATATATATATATATATATATATATATATATATATATATATATAGATCAAGTGCATACCCTTTATATTATACTACTAATTTAAATTATAAAAATTATTTTCAATTCAATACATAAAAAATTATGTAGAACACAAATAATAAAAAATTAATTTATAAATTACAACTATACATGAATAATATGTACGGAACTACTATTACATATGTTAAATTTAAAAAATAAAGTTGCGGACTAATTATATTAATTAAAAATTTATAATAACTCATCACAAAAAACGTTCTAACAGTCATTTATACACTAAATGTAATATTACACATTAAAAATGACTAAAATTCATAAGAAATAAATTAAATTACATTATTTACTTATAACTTTATTATATGAACTATAACTTATATTTAGTATATAAAAAACTTATATAATTTATTATAAAATGTGATGCAGTGCGATACGATTTTAATAGTGTATTCGCAATCATAAAAAATAAAAATTACACTACATAACCCAGCGCATTTATAAATTATGCAATTGCAATTATTAATGTGATTGTTTCGCTCACCCATACTAATCACAATCCTGCATTTTAAAAGGGGGATAAGGTTCAAAAATACCCCTGATGTTTATATGGATGTCCCACTTCCACCCTAAACTAATTTTTTTTTCCAGAAGTACCCTTAAAGTTATAAATTTAAGCTCAGTTGTTCCCCTCCAGTTAACGGAGATGCCACATAGACTAGTTCTGTTAATACGTGGACAATTTTTGCTGACGAAGCATGAAGAAAAAACAAAAAGGACAAAGAAAACCTAATTTCATAATTAAACTCTAATAAAAAAATTTCATATTTTCAAATTTATTCTCTGATAAACTCACCCGGATCTGGATCTTCATTTTCAAACCATTCAATCTAACTCCAAACCTAGATCTCAAGAAGTGCATCTCTTTCTTTCTCCATTTCTTCCAAACTCCATTTATTCCCATTCTAAGAAAGGACCAAACACACACGCCTAATCTATGATGAACGCAATAACCACACCAAGAGGAAGAAGAAAGATGATGATGATGAGGCAAAAGGCTTCTCTCATGGAGTCCTTGTTGCCATTTTCTTTCTCTACCATTCACTCTCTGCGTTCATAACCACCCACCTCTGCGCAAAATTCCAACAAAATTGAGATTTTCAAGATCCATGACTTTCAAGTCGCCCAATACCGGCAATTTGGGAGAGAAGATGATGAGAAATGAAGAGAAAGAATAAAGTCACCAATAACCTGGAGGAAGAGGTAAGAGAGGCTCTTGAAGAAGCCCAAAAAGGTACAAATCATGGATGAAGAACTCAACCTTGATAACCTCTCCTTTTGGGCTCTCGATGGTGGGTTATAAGAGTTTCCAGAGTTTCGGGTCAAGAGACTGCAGAACGGCTTGCCCGGGAGAGAGAAAACTCAGAACAAAGTTCCACCGCCTCCATCATCCATGGCCAAAGAAGGAATTTTCTATTTTTCTGTTTTCTCCTAATCAAATATGGGTTACTCTTTTAAGAAAATCAATTCAATTCCTTCTAGTAATCTTTAAAGATGAAGGGGGTAATATTATTTATTTTAATCCTTTTTTAAACTGATTTGAAAATTGATTGGATTTATGGATTTGAGATATATTTTGAAACTGTTTGATTTGTGATAGAATAAAAAAGTGAGAGAATGGAGTGATTAAAAAATAAAGTTAAGATTTGGGTTTCATATGTGATATGTGATTGAAATTTATGATTTTTTTTTTTTCATTGTGATTTGGTTAAGATCTGTTTTATGCCCTTGTTTAGTTTGATATGGAGAAGGTATTATTATTATTATTATTGTGACGCCCCCAAAATAGATATACATCACCCATTTTAGGTCGTCAATAACATAATATGTAAACAACTACAACTTTATTAATACATCATAAAAAGCGTGAGTTTAAATACAAATATTGTCTTTCAGACAATATCCATACCCAAATAAATCTTCATCACAATTATTGATACATTATTTTATAAAAATGGTGAAGACTAGTAAACAACTTCTAGAATCATCATTCCATACCCTGACTAGTACTCGCTACATTCTCGCCTCCTGAGAATAAAAATAGAACAAAAAAGAAAAGGATGAGCTCAACTAGCCCAGTAAAGAATATTATGACTAAGATAATATAGAACAAATTATCGTTAATCTTCAACAGGAAAAAATCTGATAAAATATAATAGACAACAAGTTTCAGATCAATATTCGCAGTGGAAATAATAATTCATAGAAGAGTTACGTAGAGAATGAAATCTACTATAATTTATGAATTTAAAAGTCCATCATCAATATTTTGTCCCTGTAACTGTTAGGTTTGTAATATTCAAGAACGCAATCAAATTGCATAAATAAGCGGAAACGCGTAAAATCAGAGTTTAAAATTTTACAAACCATATACCCGGATCACCCTTTATGCACAATTATTAATTAAACAAAAAGAAAAAACAAGAATCATACCTTGAAGATCCGCAGCTTCCTCAGGGTACAAGTTCACCTCCAATCCTTTTCGCGTTCAACTTGAATCCACCGGGTTTGGTTCCTTCCTTTGATCAACGTTAGCCACCCAAGTGTTTGGCCTCTAGAGGTGATCCACCAAGGAAGAAGAAGAATTCAAGAAGATGGGTATTTGGCAAAACCCTAGTTTTCTATCTCTCATAGAAAAAGGAGTCATCTCCCAACTATTGAAATTAAATGCATTGTTAAAAAAAAAGTCAACAACAACTTAACACCCATAATAAGACTCCTCTTATTTATAGATGTGGGTAACCCTCCTTAACAATTAAGGAATTGGGTTTTATTTAATTAATTAAATTCTTTTAATTAATTAAGCTCCCTAATCTTATTAGGGATAATTAATTAAACTCTTTTAATTAATTTGCCTCCTAATCCTATTAGGATATTTGAGAGTACTTTTATTAATTTATTCCCAAACTATTTAGGAATTAAATAATAATAATAGTAATAATAATAATAATAATAATAATAAGACTCCTCTTATTAATTTATACTTAATATTTTTAAAATATTAAATAATAAATATTAAGCTATTTAATTTATTCTATCACCATAGATTAAATTAAATATACTTAACTTATTATTACGATTATGCCATTAACTTCTTAAACAATTATTCTTCCTTTTATGGTGTGACCCTTTAGGTTCTCCATATTAAACCGGTTATGAATAAATCAATTAGAACAATTCTAATCTTATTTAAATAAATAAATAAAACTAATAATTTATTTAAATAAATAATATTTATTCTACAATAGGGATAAGCCTTCCTAGCGATCAACGACTTTCCAAATAATATAGATTTTAACATTAATCATAAAAGAACCTTTGAGTAAATAGTTACCGTAAATTCAATCTTTCCACCATACAATGTCCCAATTAAATATAAGACATGAAATTTCTGTCAAGTCTTATTTTATTTAATCATATGTATTTCGACTCTTAAATGCACAACACCAAATAATGCAAATTAGAAACTCTTTTCTAATTTCATTCTACCTTGGCCAAGGACTCCTGGGTTTTCATTTATCGAATCACATAGAACATTTCTCTTCTTTTACTAGAAGTGATAGATTCTTTATTGATCATACATTATCTCCATGTACAACTTATTATACCCAAGCATACCCTTTGATATACCCTAAGGGTCTTAAGGAATAAGTCAAAGTATAACTCATCATACACAAGATATTATGATGATCTCAAGTCCAAGGATTACTCAGATTACTATCACTACAGAATTCTATCTATTGACGATGCAAGTAAAACTCCATTAGGTATTCCTTAGCGAGCCACGTTCAGTGAACTTATTCTCTAATAAGCACCTACATACTTGTTTTAGTGTCTCCACACAAATGATCATGAGATCAATCATCCTCATCCAATGAAAAAACAACGTATGTACCAATCTATCCGGATTCACTAATCCCCAATTTAGTAATCCAATGATTGGGAACTATTTTATTTTTAAGCTTTCTAAGAATTTAGATCTCATTAGAATGATCATCATCATTATTCTAAAAGCATTGCTTAAAAACTATGGGTTTATCACATATTATAAAACAACATCATGTAGATAATTAAAAGCCTTTAATAAACTAATACTTTTTATTAATAAATGAATAAGATTGTTAAAGTATATGCTTTATCATCAAACATGATTGGCTTGTATGCATCGACTTTCAATCTCCCACTTGCACTAAAGCCAATCGTCATGGTATCTCATACTCTTCTTCTCAAGTGGCGATTATCCTGCCATTGGATAAGCTTCGGTAAATGGATATGTAATGTGTTCTTGAGAGTCCACTATCTCTATAGTGATTTCCCATCTTTCAATGATTCTTATAATCAAATGAAAGTGCCACAACACATGTTTAGATCCAAGATGAGACTTAGGAACTATTCCTAGTTCTGTAATGAACTTTTATCCAAACAATCAACCTGCAGCTTCATTTATAGCTACTTACTTTGTTTATCACTAAACCAAAGAACTCTTTCTTTGTTTGGAACCTTTCAATTCATCTGCACCATTGTTCAAGGTAACCCTTTACCTTAAAGTAGATTTTTTGTGTCGTCTTGGTTCTGTTCGAAAAACTTGAGTGCATTAAGCCCTCTAGTTTTAACTTTCGGACTCACCATAAATCTGATCACATCCTTAGTGCCGGTTAAGAACTTTAAGATGTTTTTCACTGTCTCACAGTGAACTTCTCCAGAATATGACTGATCAACATCAGGTCTCGTTATTTCATTGCATACATGATTGTCACTCATGCAATCTCTCTTTTCAGGAGTTTGTGGGGACTATTAAAAGAGATACACTCCATGGCTCATCAACATAAAACATCTCTTGGAGCTTGCCATGCTAAACGACTCTAGCATCAAATGAATATACGTTCCTTGGGTTAAGTCGAGCATCTTCTTGAATCTATCTATATTGATTTTATCCCCAATTAAGATACTCTTTCCAAATCATTCGTGGAGGAATGTTTAGACAACTTTATCTTTCTTGATTGTAGCATTGGTACATTATTCCTCATCCGTAGTATATCAACATATAATACTAGAAATTTCACGACGACGCTCCATTGACCCCTTTTGTACACACTAGAAGTCTTACCTCATCGCGTGTAACTCTGATCATCATCTTCATGATCGTACCTCATCATCATAATCCATGATGAATCTATACCTCTAGGTATCTTTGGTACTATTCGATTTCTGATTCGGTTGTGGTACAATAGATCTATCTCTACTGAGTTCCTCTTATTTGACTTATAGTGTTTTGTGGTTCTTGAACTCTTCAAGATCTATTATCCTCCCACTAGCCCTTGATGATAAACACCTTTATCTTAGAAAGCGGCGTGTTTTGCAATAAACACCTTTTACTATGTAGGATTATAGAACATATGCCCTAAACTTACTTTAGGATGTCCCACAAATCATACATGTCAAATTTTATCCCAAGCTTATCCTTTGAAACCTTATCACATAAGTTGGACAACCCTTATCTTAATATACTTAAGATTAGGAATCCTCCACATCCATAACTTTTATGGAGTCTTGGGTAGGATTTTGAGGTTTTTTTCCGTAGATATGCGACCATTTCTAGGACATTATCCCCAAAAGATCTTTGGAATATCGGTAAAATCATTATGGACCGTACCATGTCCAACAAGGTACAAATTTTCCTTTATATACATCAATCAATTATTGTGTATCAAGAGGCGTCCATTGTGAGAAAACTATTTGAGATGATCTAAAAAACTTATTGCACAAGTATTTATTCCTTGATCTAATCAAAGAATCTTAATACTTTTGCCAATTTGTTTCACTTCGAATTCTTTGAACCTTCAAATAATTCACACTTGATATTCAACAAATACATACATTCAACTCTTTGAATAATCATCTCCTTTTCTTATACTAGTTTGTTCAATTTGCAAAAAAAATTCACGTGAAGTCAAGTATATAAAATCCATTAATTAATATTCCGATTCTATACAAAACATTATTATTATTATAAATAGAACAACAATTGTTCTTAAATATAATACCAAAGATTTCATTATCCAACAATAAAATGGAAATAATGTTTCTAACAATCTTTGGAATCTGATAACAACTTATTGACTTAATAGATTTGCCGTAGGGATTGCTAAACTATAAGTTTTTATGGCTAATCAAAGAACCTTTGTTTCATTTTCCACACATAGGATTACTTATCTTGTTTAACTTTCTACTGTCGCTTGGTCCCTTCATAAATCTATATTTATAATAACCAAAGTCAGTATCCAATACCCAAGTAGAACCTTGACTTAAAGAAAAATTTATTTTAAATCATGAACAAATTTGTATTTATAATAGAAACTTCACTAAGCTTCTTTTGGTTAGCCTCTGCAAGATGCTTCTTTGCAGATTTCTTTCCGATGTCGGAAGCTTATTGCGGTGGAAGCAAACTCCTTTCTTATCTCAGACGTCGATTTTGTTCAGTATTATCCTTTGTTTTGCCTTCTATTTACCTTCTTAGAATCGTTCTTCTTTTCGAAGATTCTTTGGCCCCTACCAAGAAGACATGGTCTTTCTTGGTTGAAAAGTGACTCTCAACATTTTTCAATATGTTAAGCAAATCGGTGAGGGCGATATCTAGCTTGTTCATATGAAAAATTCACAACAATTGAAAGGAGTCCAGGGAGTGAGTGCAAGATCAAATTGTGGCTCAACTATCCATCCATGACGAAACTTTGTTGTCTAATTGATCAATCAAATTGATAATATTAAGGACGCGTGTGCATCAGAAGTAGTGTCATGGTCATTCTAGATCGGAAGAGCTTCATAGATATCGATATCTTTCGATCCTACTTTCCTCACCATCAACTACTTGATGTGCGGGGAATATAGTAAGAAACATCCATAGTTTCAAGGTGACGTCAAGCTCATTACTCGTGGATGCGAGCATGATGCGTATCGAGCTAAGTTGTGCATCATATTGCCACTTTCTAAAAGTGGCAATCTCTTCCTCAGAGGCATTGTCTGCAACCATTGCAGGGATAGGCGTATTAAGGACATAAGATAACTTTTCAACCATGAGAACTATTCTCAAATTCCTTAACCAATCCGAGTAATTCGGTCCGGTTAATTAACATCAAATATGTTTCGCAGTGAAAGTAATTTAGACATTGTAAAATTCTATTAATGAATTTG
This sequence comes from Panax quinquefolius, assembly GCA_020205615.1. Lineage (NCBI taxonomy): Eukaryota > Viridiplantae > Streptophyta > Magnoliopsida > Apiales > Araliaceae > Panax > Panax quinquefolius. Next base: position 124,612,574 of record CM035159.1, on the reverse strand, counting down.
TAATTAACAACATTTTAACATACATTCTTTTATTAATTACCAAAATAAATTAGGTCTTGTTTTAAATTGGTATCTCCCACTATTTTCTTCAAACTATATTACCCTCAATATATATAGTTCGGCAAAATTTAATTAAAGATCTGCTAGTGAGAATAAGGATCTCATTTCAAATGTATATAGTCTAGTGGTGACACAACAAACTATATATAAATAAATAAGTAGATAACTCTTGTCAATTACATCAACTATGCAACTCCTTGTATTTTGCCTCTTAGATTATTTTGATCAAGTGGTGGCACATCCGAATTAAAATTATCCAAGTTAAGTCCAACCTAACACTCCATATATTCAAAAAAGAAAAATATCATCCTTGTGGTGACACAACAAAATAATATTGTTCAATTTTCTTTATAAGCATCAAATGTGATAAATTAACATCTTAAATACTTAATACTTGCCTTGTGGTGACATAACAAACTCATATTAAATATTTAATACTCTATTAATTTTATCATCTTTAGAAAGCGCGACGTTCGATATTCCAAATATCTTGAACGCTTAGGAATTAATATAAAAAAAATTTGAGGGATTTATTATTAAAATGTCTCTCATCTTGTTTAACTTGCGCATACACACACATATATATAAAATACGCAATATATTAATTAACATGCGAAGCATGTTTGTATAATATATAATATATATAGTATAAGCGTGCACATATAGAATACTATATTCTACTTGGATTGATTATGGACTTTTTATTCTAGTTTGGTTCACTTTAGAGCCACCAAGTGAACCAAAAGGTCAAACCTTAGGGTGCAAGAATTAATATTTAAATATAACTATTATATTTAAACCCGGGCTCCATTACAACCCGGTCTTGGCGCTCCTTGCCCTTGATCTCTAATTCTTCAAAATTAATTCTAACTATTCCTATTACAAAACTATTTTAAAATAAATAGAAACCTTGATCGTGATCGAGGGAAGTACATAGAAAGGAGATAGAATTTACATTAAGAAAAATTAGAGAATACGAGGTCTGTGAGACCTCATTTTAATAAAACTCATACATTCATGCATCCAACTAAAATAAAATCCAATCGCATTTGGTCGATAGTGTAAGACCCCAACTTATTATTAATGAAATTTAATTTTTCTATTTATTATTTTGAATTAGTAAGGGTTGATTTGATTAATGTGGATAGTTATGGGTAAAATACGCAAATATTTCAAAATAAGCAATTGGTTATAAAATATTCATTGTTGTAAGAGAATATTCGTTTGGTCGTGGAATATTAAATGCTTTGCAAAGAGAATATTAAATGACGACGGTGCAGTTGTGTATGGGCCCCATGTGAAAGCGATTGGATGAAGAAAGCGACAAATCTAAGTTGTTTAAAAATAATGGCGTAGTTATTCACTGATTAATCTTTGTTAAAATACTCGGTGGTTAAAACACGAAGCTTTACCAGTATTGCACAATTATTGATTCTTACGTAGAAGGCCTTTACTCGATAATGGTTCTGATGAATTTCTTATTCGATATTTTATTGATTTAATAATGGTTGCGTTGATATTTTATATTGTTGTTGTTTTAATAATTGTCATTACACGGTATTTTTCATTATCGAAGCAATAATTCATATTATCGAAGAATATTATTAGATAACATTATTGGCAATGTCTAGAAATTTACATCTACAGGAGAGGTTTGGTCACCTAATCGCGCCAAAGAAGGAGAAATTCTTATTGGAAAGCCTCCTCTTTCACAGAAAGCGCTGGTTGTCAATATTGTGATTCGTAATATTATTTGTAAATAATTTATTATTGATTCATATGATGAGAAAAATATTGATTTTATGTGGATATAGATAGAGAAAATTTTTAATGTGACAATTGTTGAAAATTGAAATTTTATCTTTTTACGATAAAATAATTTATTTAAATATAATATTATATTATATAATAATGATGATATTTTTAAGATAAATGTGGTATGTATGAGTATATGTGGAGGAGTATTTTGGTCCCAAAAATATTTAAAGCATGTTTTATGTGTCGATTGGACCCTATTTCTTGTGAAATTTGATTATACTTTGTAAATCGCTTCGTTTGTGGATTTGGTCAATTTTTGTTTGGAATTTGGAAAAACTTCCTTACGTAAAGTTGTAGATAATAAAATTTCCTATAAAAATTGCAAGATTGAATTTTACGATAAAATGGCTATTTATTGTGAATTATTGAAGTTAGAAGCTGAAATAATTGATTTTGGAAGTTTAAAATATTTTTAATTACAAAAACGTGTTTTTCATTTTGAGGCCCTTATGTAACATGTGATAGAGGTTGAAATCAGTTGGAAGAAGTGTGCATGTGAGATTTTGGAAAAATATAATAATATTTAATAAATTTTCTACTTTGGTGTTCTAAGCATTTTCCTATAAATAGGGTCTTAGGTTAGAATTATAAATCACACGTAAGCTGAAGTTTTCTCTTTCTATATTATCGGCGTATTCTTGTGAGTATTTTGAGTATATTTTGAGTATTGCTATATCTGATGCAAGTTTAAGTCATAGCCTTTATATCCGGTATTTAAATTTAGAAGTACTTAATCTTTCGAGGTAAGGGATATTATTATTTTTTCAGTAATGATATTATTTCTTCAATATCATTATTCGAAATATTGATCTGAAGTTTTTATCAAATTTGAAACTTTTGGTGTCGGAGTTACTATTCACGTATCTGGCATTATTCACGTATCGACACATTATTCACGAATCTAAGACTATTCATCGAAAAAAAAAATTTCCTTTTAAATCTAAAATATCTATTGTGGATACTAGCTTTGATTGTATCCATGTTTTGATCATTCTTGAATTTTACACCACTATGATTATTTTTTGAGGTATTTTTGGACATGGATAAAACAAAGTACGAATAATCCTTAATCCTTAATCCTCATCATTTTGTTTCCTTTGGATTCGTTTCTTCAAAAATATTTTCATCATCCTCGGTCTTAAATGATGATATTATTGAATATCTTTGATGCGTAGTGAAAAGATGAATGATTTTTGATGAATATCTTTGGCCCGTAGTGCAAAGATGAGCAGTGTTTAGATGAACATGACCCGGTGATGAATATCTTTTTTGGCTGTAGTGCAAAGATGAATATTTGATTCAAGATATATATTGATTGATGTTCTGAGGGATAAAAATAGGCGATGAACTTTTAAATTCATACATAGAAGATAGTAGTTTGCATTCTCTACTTAACTCTTCTAATGAATTATTATTTCATATGCGAATATTGATTTAAAACTTGTTGTTTATTGTATTCTATTTGATTTTTCCCTGTTGAAGACTAATGATAATTTGTTGTATATTATCTTAGTTAATAATATTCTTTAATGGGCTAGTTGAGCTCACCCTTTTCCTTTTTGTTCCATTTTTTCTTCTCGGGAGGCGAGAATATAGCGAGTAATACAGTCGGGGTATGGAATGAAGGTTACAGAGAGAGTTGTTTAGTAGTCCTCACCATTTTTGTAAAATAATGTATCAAAAAAAAATATGATGAGGATTTATTTGAGTATAGATATTGTCTAGAAGATAATATTTGTATTCAAACTCACAGTTTTACTATTGTAATAATTAAGTTGTAGTTGTTTCTGTACCATGTATTGACAACTCAGAATGAGTGATGTATACCTATTTTGGGGGCGTCACAGTTGGTATCAAAGCTTAGGGATATGATCTCTGGCGGAGATCGAGGAATAGAACTAGGAGGGGAGAGACGAGTAAATCCTTCCTTTAGTGTGTCTTACCTAAGCTTATTTTTTGAGTTGGTCGTATATAGGGATATTATGTGATATATTGATTTCCTTAATTAACCCTTGTTTTTATGACGGTGATTTGAGAATGTCACCGAGAATATTAATAGTGGAGTAAATGAGGCCGTGAGACGCCTTTGACTACTCACCAACGAGGAGAGCGTGCAACAGTGGCAATGTTCCTCCTATGAACAACACACCACTGGCGAGATGATGAGCGAGGGGATGTTTAGAAGCTTTTTGAGTTCATGCAAAATCGCATTGAGGAGACTAGTTGTGGCGCCCCCAAAATTAGGTATCGTCACCCATCTTGGGTCGCCACTTACATGGTACATAAATTCAAATACAACTTACTAATATAAAGCGTAGGTGTGCAATACGACATAAAGCGTGAGTTTGAATACAAATATTGTCTACTAGATATTATACAAACTCAAAAGGAGTCCTCATTACAACTATTATCACACTATTTCACGAGAATAGTGAGGACTACTAATGCTATCCTGCGGACCATTACTCCGTTCCCAGGCTGCGTCCCGGCTATGTTCTCATTTCTCTGAAGAGAATGAAAGAAAGAAAGGGTGAGCTCAACTAGCCCGATGAAATATTATGACTAAGATAATGTAGAATAATTTATCATTAGCCTTCAACGATGTTAAAGCGATAAAATACAATAACAACAAGTTTAGCTGCTGCAATGAATAAGCAATCCATTAAAAGAGTCAAGTAGAGAATAAAGTCTACTATCTTTTAGGTTTTAAAAGGTTTTTCATATCATTATATATTTGAGACTAAACTTTAATAAATAATCCACATCATCGAATCACCTTACATTACTTCTGACGAGGATATTCATCAAATTATCAATGGTCAGTGACTATCTTAGAATCACCCCTGGTCATAATCATACCAAAAACTATCCATCAATGCATTTCGAAGCCCTTTGAGGACTTTTATCACATCATTTATAACAAGCCATGATTATACCGAATGATCCACGGTCATAATCATACTAAGTTCATCTATACACGTGGTAGAAGATAACATAATATAACATGAGGATGATGACAATGATATAATAATTCAATAAAACAAGTTCAAGAATTATTTTATCCGAGGAATTATTAACGTCCAAATTGTCAAAATGATCTTTGTTTTGTAGAGTAAAATTCAAGAATGATCGGAAGAATATTTCCATGAAAGATCTTTGGATGAAGCGCAAATATCAAGGATATTCCACTAATTTCATGGAGTATAGAAGTCAAAGATTTAACTTATTTGGGTATAATAAAGAATGGAATAACAAAAGAAATCACCGTAAATGCGGTGCGCGCGCATGAGGCGAGTTATTCAACAGAATAATAATAACGGAACCGAACGGTCGGGTGAAATTCACAAGCGGGATGATCCAATGAGAATAATAAATCTTTGAATAATAAACAATGGAACCGGTCAGGTGTAAAACACACGAGATAAGATATTCCAACGAGAATAATAAATGCGAAATAATAAACAATGGAACCGGTCAGGTGTAAAACACACGACGAGGATATTCCAAGCAGAATAATAAAGAATGGAATAACGAAGGAGATCACCAAGTATAGGGGATTAGCGTATCTGAGTTATTCAACAGAATAAATAAGAATGGAATAATATAAAGATTTCACCAAGTATAGGGTATCTGGCGTATCTGAGGTTATGTATAGGGTATACCACTTTTACTGAGTTATTCAAGCGAGAATAATAAGCAATGGAATAACAACAGTTCTCTTCATGAATAAGAAAGAATAACACCCCTTACGGGTACAACAAATAATATTCCCTACCTTAGAAGAAGGCCGAATATTGGCGAGGTGAAGTAGCGAGAATACTTTTTTCTTCTTCTCTCTATAGTTTTCTCTCTCTAGAGTTTGGTGAATTAAGTGAAAATAATGAAGCACTAGGCCTCGATTTATAGAAGATTTCTAGCTTAAGCTTTTGCCGTGTGAAAAATGAGTGGCTTGATTTTGGTGATGTGAAAAGAAAAGTGGTTTGGCGCTTTGTAATGTGAAAGCGACAAGTGGTTCGGCGCTTTGTAATGTGAAAGCGGCAAGTGGTTCGGCGCTTTTGTAATGTGAAGCGGCAAGTGGTTTGACGTCTCGGTAAAGGTAATTACTATTGGCGAAGGTAATTACTATTCACTGAGGTAATTACTATTGACGAAGGTAATTACTATTGACAAATGTAAATACTATTGACGAAGGTAATTACTATTCACAAAGGTAATTACTATTGACGAAGAGACTCTTAGATAATGACATATGGCCCCCCCATAAAATAATCAAACTTACCACAAACGCGTCTCATATGATGACTCTTTATATACATTAAGGATTGAATAAATATTACCACAAATTATTTTATTTTAATCAACACATTTTTTAATCTTTCAACAATTATTAATCATTTATAACTTGTCGTCTCAATTAATAATATAACATATTATCTGAGATGATCTTGTGACAATAATTGAATCAATAATATAAGAGATATGATCGTGAATTATTTGTAGTGATAATTGAAGCATAGTGGTGAGTGACTTCTCACGTAAGCATCGATAATCAATCTGAGTGTCTTCTTATGCAACCACGCGTATTACTTTACTTTACTTTTACTACCGGGTAGTTCAACGGTTTTAACGGTAACACCTCATAGTTATTTTTATAAAATATTTTTGTCGTTTTCTCAATCAAATGATAATTACATTTGTGGGGTCCTGATGATTGATCAGTTATACGAATATTCCCTAACAAAAGAATATTCCCAGACCAAACGAATATTTTATAACAACTTGCATACTTTGCAAAATTTATAAATACTACCCACAACTATAATATTATCTCAAATTCACACCATAATATTAAAAATTATTTCGACAAAATTTAAATCTTTATTGATAAAATATGGGGTCTCACAATCTCCCTCCTTATGGAATTTCGCCCTCGAAATTAGAAGTGCGATATCACAGTATGATAAAGAGGTGAGGATACCATGAATACCTTTATCGTTGAAAACATTAAATTCATCTTTGCAATCCTACCGAAGATATCTGAACTATAAAACCAATAATCTTTGAGACGCGACTTAATAGTATCACGACCACGAATTATCCATGCACCTTTCGCCGAGGATATTCGTGTTTTCATTCATTCTGATCATGATTATACTGACGAAAGGTAATCCTTGGTCGTCATAATCATACCAAATCTACTACTGACTAAAGATAAAGATAATCGTGTTTTCAATTACGGTTATGATTATACGAAAACAATCCACAGTCATAATCATACCAAGTCCATCTATACACTCACAGGCCCACGAGATGACTTTCAACATAATATAAACATGAGGATAACGATATAAAGAATCAATCAAATGAGATAAAGGATAAATATTAAACATTTATAATATAATTTATCCGAGGATTCAAGAATATCCCCATGTTATCAATCACTTAATAATCTCATAATCTAATATCATTAATATTATAACAATATTTTAATCACTTCTTAAATTTATAAACAATTTATCTCAATTATTTACGCTTTACCATATAATGCATTTAATCATCCAAAATGCCATACTCATAAGATATCATCACCAATTATCAAATCCTCAAAAAAAATGCATATATTACTATATAGGATTCTCTAGCCATAAAATCCTATTTTCAACTTTGTTACTTCACATAACATATTTAACTCATATTTAAGTAACTAAACTATTTTCATGAAAAATACCAAATCAGTCCAAAAATATTTCTTTTACGGGTTTTAGCATGATATAGTCCCATAATGAAAATATATTTTTCTCGAAATTTTTAAAATTCATTTACTATTTTTCAAAAATTAATTTCTAATTAATTCCTTAAGAAATTAGCTACCTCAAGTTTAACTCCAAAAATTCCCAAATCTTGGCAGACCTTACACATATTAACGTGAGCTTCGGTTTAAATTTCATAGTCATCGAGTTATAGAACTCGGTTATAGCGTTTTTAAATCGGAAAAACCTAAATATTGAAATAGTCATAACTTGCTCATTTTAAGTCAAAATGAGCTCATTTTTGGACAGGAGGTACTTTATACCATATAACTTCATGTCCCAAAAGGCCAGAATTTTTCTCATAATTTAAGTGGCCAAACAGCCCCTCTAAAATCATGGCGGTGAACTTTTTGAGTTTTTTGCAGCTTTGCCCTCCTTTGCTAAAATCAGTCCACACAAAAATCTACAAAACCTTTTCCAGTAATTCCACTTGGATTAGTTAGGTAACTCATAGATCTAACTCTAGGACTTGACCACACTCAAAAATTCAAAATATAATAGGAGATATGGTCGAATTGAATTTCATATTACGTTTTTCACCAAAATCGATTTTCAACTCTTTGTGATTTCTAAGAAACTTTCATGTTTTCACATACCAACCAACATAACTCATCATAAAACTTACTAATACTTCATATACCCATGATTTTCATCAGTTCTATACTTTTATTATGACTTTCATCATAATCCACGTAAGCAGATCCTTGTAGTTGAAAAAATATTTGAGGTTTAAGAAATGGGTTTTTTATCTTTGGGGTTGATACAAAATTCGATTTCACGCTCTAAGTAGGCTAAGAAGTCTTCAAGAATACACCGGAAATTTATTAATAATAGAAATATCATTCAAAAGCTGTGACTCTCATCCAAGACTTGGATAGTCGTCACATTAATACCAATGTGACTTACATCCCTTAACACGGATAGCACCTCACAATGATACCTATCAACTTGCCATCTTGATCACGGCGTCGCCTCTGAGAAAGTGCGGCTTTGGTGCATTCCACACAAGGAAGTCAACAACGAAAGGATCGGGGATCTTTACTTATGGCTTGATATAACAGTGATTAACTTTAGGGTTTGGTTACTTTGAATTTGTATAACAGGTTGGTTAGGATTATGAAAGCTAACAACCTTACAAAAAGAATAATGAGTAGTTAATCAATCATTTTCAAAAATTACCTCAAAGGCAAGTATTTTCTAAGAGATAAGATCGTGAAAGTGTTTATTTGAAACAACAAGATTAATAAACAGTGGAGGTAACGAAGGTTTCTCCCAACGAAGTTTCAATAGATAAATCAAAGTCTAATTTTTCCGGAGTCAAATTTAAACATTGAACACAACTAGGTAGAATAAAAGAGTGGGTAGAACTTGTATTGAATAAAGTATAGACTTCGTAATAATTTATAATTAATTTACAAGTAATAACCGTTCGGTTTCTAAATAAACGCTCTCGCTTAAATTACCTAGTTTGACTTTACTATAGGGTACATTCCACCCTTAAGTGCTTCTTCACATTCACGATCCATGATTTGAATCATTATTCTCCGATCCATATCGAATTCGAGTTGGCCGCTATGCGTGGTAATTAGAATTCGATGTTGAAGTTCTCCCATTCTTGTCCAAAAGCAAAGTCCATTTCATCTATTTTGGCTTTATTGGATCGGACGTCTTTTCTACACTATCAACGCGTTGTGCGACTTTTACCCATGCATCGCCTATTCTCCTTCGTTCAGTTATTTCTTCTTTCAAATTTGATCTTTGATTTTTAAATTCTCGATTCCAACTTTAATATCTTACACCACCGCCAAAGCGTGATTTTGTTCGAGCATCACATATCGGGTAACCCAATTTTGAATTGTTGTATCCCTTTGTTCCACGTCCGTTTGCCGTTCTTGACTTTGTTCTTCTAGCTCACGAACACGATTTTGTAATTCTAAGTTTTGATCATAAACTTCTTACAACCAATTCTCCTCGGGTTCCTCTTCTTCCTCACTCCTCACTCTTTCATTTGCTACCTCTGCAACTAGCTCGGGTGCAACAATTAGTTCTTCATTCACTACGTGGATATCTCTAATTTGTTCTCGTCGACCTTTGCATTAACACGATTAGTGATTGAAGGTGTCACAGCGGTCACATTCACTCCATTGTGAATATTTTCATTTGCCATTTCAAACCACGCCACAACATAAGGGTTAAATAATATATCAAATATTATCCTATACTCGGCCAGACCAATTAAATAACAAATAAACTCGGGTAGATCATACTAGCGAAGGAATTCCCGTCTCTCCCTCCTAGTTCTTATCTCGCATCTTAGCGAGGATCATATCCCTAAGCTCGATACCAAGCTGTGGCGCCCCCAAAATTAGGTATCGTCACCCATCTTGGGTCGCCACTTACATGGTACATAAATTCAAATACAACTTACTAATATAAGCGTAGGTATGCAATAATCGACATAAACTGTGAGTTTGAATACAAATATTGTCTACTAGATATTATACAAACTCAAAAGGAGTCCTCATTACAACTATTATCACACTATTTCACAGAATAGTGAGGACTACTAATGCTATCCTGCGGACCATTACTCAGTTCCCAGAGCTTGTCCCGGCTATGTTCTCATTTCACGAAGAGAAACGGTGAAAGAAAGGGTGAGCTCAACTAGCCCGATAAGAAATATTATGACTAAGATAATGCGAGAATAATTTATCATTAGCCTTCAACGGTGTTAAAGCGATAAAATACAATAGACAACAAGTTTAAGCTGCGGCGGAATAAGCGATCCATTAAAAAAGTCAAGTAGAGAATAAAGTCTACTATCTTTTAGGTTTAAAAAGGTTTTTTCATCATTTGTTATATTTGAGACTCGACTTTAATAAATAATCCACATCATCGAATCACCCCCACACTACTACTGCCGAGGATATTCATCAAATTATCAATGGTTATGATTATACCGAATCACCTGGTCATAATCATACCAAAACTATCCATCATTTGCATTACGAAGCCTTTGAGGACTTTTATCACATCATTTATAACAAGCCGTGATTATCTTAGAATGATCCCTGGTCATAATCATACTAAGTTCATCTATACACGTAAGTAGAAGATAACATAATATAACATGAGGATGATGACAATGACATAATAATTCAATAAAACAAGTTCAAGAATTATTTTATCCGGGAATTATTAACGTCCAAATTGTCAAAATAATCTTTGTTTTGTAGAGTAAAATTCAAGAATGATCGGAAGAATATTTCCATGAAAAGATCTTTGGATGAAGCGCAAATATCGAGGATATTCCACTAATTTCATGGAGTATAGAAGTCAAAGATTTAACCATTTGGGTATAATAAAGAATGGAATAACAAAAGAAATCACCATGCATGCGGTGCTTGGCATAGAGCGAGTTATTCAAGAATAATAATAACGGAACCGGTCGGTGAAATTCACGCAAGCGGGATGATCCAACGAGAATAATAAATCTTTGAATAATAAACAATGGAACCGGTCCGGTGTAAAACACACGAGACAAGATATTCAACGAGAATAATAAATGCGGAATAATAAGCAATGGAACCGGTTAGGTGTAAAAACACACGAGCAGGATATTCAACGAGAATAATAAAGAATGGAATAATGAAGGAGATCACCAAGTATAGGGGATTCAGCGTATCTGAGTTATTCATGAGAATAAATAAGAATGGAATAATATAAAGATTTCACCAAGTATAGGGTATCTGCGTTATACAAGGTTATGAATAGGGTATACCACTTTTACGAGAGTTATTCATGCAGAATAATAAGCAATGGAATAACAACAGTTCTCTTCATGAATAAGAAAGAATAACACCCTTACAGGTACAACAAATAATATTCCCTACCTTAGAAGAATGAATATTAGCGAGGTGAAGTAGCGAGAATACTTTTCTTCTTTTCTCTATAGTTTTCTCTCTCTAGAGTTTCGGTGAATTCATGAAAAATAATGAAGCACTAGGCCTCTATTTATAGAAGATTTCTAAGCTTGCTTTTTGCCGTATGTGAAAAGCAAGTGGCTTGATGAGTGGTGATGTGAAAAGAAAAGTGGTTTGGCGCTTTTGTAATGTGAAGCGACAAGTGGTTCGGACTTTGTAATGTGAAGCGGCAAGTGGTTCGGCTTTTTGTAATGTGAAGCGGCAAGTGGTTTGACGTCTGGTAAAGGTAATTACTATTGATTTGAAGGTAATTACTATTCACAAAGGTAATTACTATTATTGACGAAGGTAATTACTTATCGACGAAGGTAAATACTATTCATGAAGGTAATTTACTATTCACAAAGGTAATTACTAGTGACGAAGAGACTCTTAGATAATGACATATGGGCCCCCATAAAATAATCAAACTTACCACAAACGCGTCTATAATGAGACTCTTTATATACATTAAGGATTGAATAAATATTACCACAAATTATTTTATTTTTAATCAACACATTTTTTAATCTTTCAACAATTATTAATCATTTATAACTTGTCGTCTCAATTAATAATATAACATATTATACGAGATGATCTTGTGACAATAATTGAATCGATAATATAAGAGATATGATCGTGAATTCTGTAGTAATAATTGAGCATATTTGAGTGACTTCTCACGTAAGCATCGATAATCAATATCGTGTCTTCTATGCAACGATGCCAGCGTATTCTTTACTTTTACCACCGGGTAGTTCAGCAGTTTTAACGGTAACACCTCGTAGTTATTTTTATAAAATATTTTTGTCGTTTTCTCAATCCGACAATAATTACATTGTGGGGTCCACCAATGATTGAGTAGTTATACGAATATTCCTAACAAAAAGAATATTCCCAGACCAAACGAATATTTTATAACAACTTGCATACTTTGCAAAATTTATAAATACTACCCAACTATAATATTATCTCAAATTCACACCATAATATTAAAAATTATTTCGACAAAATTTAAATCTTTATTGATAAAATATGGGGTCTCACACTAGTGTTCAAAATACAGGAGGAAATGATAGCAATTCACGAGTTGTCACAAATGACCAAGCGATTCAAAGAGTTGGGACCACGAATTCGGGGAAAGCGGATCCGATTAAAGCGAGGCGTGGGTCAAACAAATCACCAAGATATTCGATGTCTTGGGATGCGGAGGAACGAAGGTGTCATTCGCCACCTTTATGTAAAAGTAATGAAAGTGATTCATGGTGGGAATACGTGAAGCGTACCCATCCGTGCCAAGGCGAGATGTCTTGGGAGACATTTCAGAAACTATTTAATGACAAATACTTTCACGAAAGTGTTTCGTCATATGAAGGAAGTGGAGTTTATTAGGCGGAGAAGAATAACATGGCGGTGCCACGAAGACGAGACAAAGTTTGCGAGTTATCGAGTTTGCACCTCATTTGGTGGAGAATGAGGAGCGTATGGCGCGGATGTTTCTTAGAGGTTTGAAAACGGCGATACGTCGATATCTCATTTCTCATAAATTTTCTCTTTATTAGGATGTTGTAAACAAGGCTCAATTATTAGAGCGAGATAACGAGTGTACGGTCCAACCCGAGGACCATAACCGAGGATAATCTGGGAGATAGCGATCAACAAAACAACGATAACCGGCGGAGAAAGAAAAAGACGGACAAAAATGGTAACCACTCTGGTGGTAATCATGGCCATAAGAATAGAAAAAGCGAATCGGGAAGAGATTTTAAAAAGGAGATTCAACAACGACAATGTGAAAAGCAAAGACCAAAGACAGAATGGTTCTAAGGGAGAGAGAAACGACTAGGTCGTATATGCTATAAATGCGGGAAAGAGGACATATCGGTCAAAGCGCCCCCACGCAGATTCAAGGTATGTTATAATTGTGGAAAGGAAGGACATATTGCTCGAGATTATGCAGTGTATGAAACCTAGTTCAATGAGGGACGGTGACTCAAAAGATCATCGAGAAAGAAAAGTCAAAGTCAACGGTTCTGGAAGGCGTTTATTGTGGTTGGTCAAAATCGAGGAACCCAAGCGAGGTGATCGCGGGTAAGCTATTTATAAATTCTTGCGAAGTTTATACCTTACTTGATACTGTGCTACCCATTCATTTATCTCTCCGCTTGTGTTCAGCGTTTAAACTTGACTCAGAAGAAATTAGACTTTGACCTATCTGTGGAAACTCCGTTAGGAGAAACTTTCATCACATCCATTGTTTATAAATCTTGTTTGAGTCAAGTTGGCACCATCACCTTACACATTGACCTTATCTCTTTAAAGATACTTGCTTTTGATGTGATTTTTAGGGATTGATTGGTTAACTACTCATCATGCCAAAATTGATTATTTTTTCGTAAGGTTGTTAGTTTTCATATTCCTAACCAACTTGTTATGCAATTCAAACAACTAAACCAATAAAATCAATCAATTGTCATATCTAATCATAAAAGCTATTCGTTTATTGAAAAAGCGGATGTCAAGCTTTCTTAGCCCATGTTATGGATTTGAATAAAGACACGTCAAATTTGAATAATATTCTGTTGTTATTAACTTTCTGACGTATTTCACGAAGAACTTCCGGTCTCACCCCAGAGCGTGAAGTTGAATTATTTATTGATCTTGAAACGGTACAAAGCCCATTTCTAAAACCCCATATCGAATGGCTCTATTGAACTTCGAGGAGTTAAAGGTCCAACTACGTGAATTGTTGGACATCGGTTTCATTAAATCTAGTACATCTCCTTGGGGGGTGCTCTGTTTTATTCATAAAGAAGAAAGGCGGGAGTATGCGAATTTGTATTGACTATCGGGAATTGAACCATGTCACCATCAAGAATAGGTATCCTCTACCTCGTATTGATGACTTGTTTGACCGATTCTGAGGGCACAATTTTTTTCAAACATCGATCTTCGATTACGGATATCATCAATTTGAAGATTAGAAGGCGAGGATATCCAAAGGCGCCTTTAGAACTCGATGCGGGCATTATGAATTCTTAGTCATGTCTTTCGGATTGTCTAATGCTCCTGCGCGACTTTCATGGATATGATGAATCGAGTATTCAAGGAATATTTGGATCAATTCGTTGTTGTCTTTATTGATGACATCCTCATATATTCCAAAAGCCGTGAAGATCATGAGCACCATTTGAAATTTGGTACTCCAAAGGCCGTGAAAACAAGCTTTATGCCAAGTTGAAGAAATGCGAGTTCGGCTTGAGGAAGTAGCATTCCTTGGGCACGTGGTGTCGAAACATGGAGTATCTGTTGATCCGTGAAGATTGAAGCAATATAAATTTGGGAGCAACCGAAAGTCGATGGTGAAATCACGTAGTTTTTGGGCTTATTTGGTTATTATCGGAGATTCGTGGAAGGTTTTCTCAAATCGCTACTCCATTAACCCGACTAACTCGGAAGGATACAAAATTCGTTTGGAGCGAAGAATGCGAGAAGAGTTTCCAAGAGCTTAAGAGGAGACTTATTTGCACTGTTCTAACAATACCATCTCGGTTCGGATGGATTTGTTATCTCTGACGATGCTTGGCAAAAGGGTTAGGATGTGTTCTCATGCAAGCGTGGGAAAGTCATAGCCTATGCCTCGTGACAACTTAAAGAGTATGAGAGGAATTATCCTACTCATGATCTAGAGTTAGCGTGATCTTTTCCTTGTTAAAGATCCGGAGGCACTATCTATATGGGGAGAAAGTGGAGATATATTCGGACCATAAAAGCCTCAAATATTTCTTCACATAAAAAGGAACTCAACATGCAAACAACGACGTTGGCTTGAGTTGTTGAAAGATTACGACCACACTATTCAATACCATCATGGAAAAGCGAGCGTGGTAGGCGACGCGTTGAATAGAAGATCATATGCGGGAATGAGTCCAATGATGTCAAGTATACGCGTAGAGCCAACTTTAATAGAAAAAGTTAAGGTTGTTTCAAGCCACCCAGGCCGAAATGATGCGTATAAAGAAGAAAGTACAAGAAGGTCTTTATTCGAGCGAGAATTGATGAAGAAGGAATACTTGAGTCCACTCCGGACTTTGTGTCCCTAACGACTACGATTTGAAGTACAAGATTATGATGGAGGCACACAATACACCATTTGCAATCCATCTGGAAGTACCAAAATGTATCGTGATCTTGACATACATTTGGTGGAACAATATGAAGAGAGAGATTGCAAAGTTTATCTCAATGTGTTTAACTTCTCAGCGTGTAAAGGCGGAGCATCTAGTACCTAAGGGTTAGATTTGCAACTACTTGAGATTCCGAAATGGAAGTGGGAACACATTACCATGGATTTAAATTCACGGGTCTTCCTACGGTTTCTCAAGGCATCAATCTTTATTTGGGTTATTGTTGATACATTAACCAAGTGCGCTCATTTCTTGCCGTCACGGAGACTTATTCCTTGAGCGTCTTGCTAGTATATATGTAAATGAGATTGTGAGGTTGCATGGCATGCCGGTATCCATAGTTTGGATCGTGACCCAAGATTCACTTCAAGATTTTGGGTTAGCTTGCAAAAAAGCTATGAGCGCGGATTTATGATTGATTTGACATACCATCCTCAAGCGGACGGACAATCAAAGAGGACTATTCAAACTCTTGAAGATTTATTAAGACTCGTGTCCTAGACTTCAAAGGCGGTTGGGATAAGTATTTACCATTGGTGGAATTCTCTCTACAACAACGATTATCGAGCAAGCAAGTATAGGTGTGGCTCCATTCAAAGCATTATATGGGACGAAAATGTCGCTCTCTCCGATATGTTACGACGAGGTGGGTGAAGCAACAACATTGTTGGGACCCGAGTTGAATACGTATGACTACGGAAAAGATCCAAATGATTCGATAGCGTATACAAAGCGGCACAAGATCGACAAAAGAGTTATGCGAGATCTTCATCGAAAAAGGCGTGGAATTTAGTATTGGGGATCACGTATTATTGCGTGTAGCTCCGTGGAAGGAGTTACAAGATTTTGGGAAGAGAAGAAAGCTCAATCCACGATTTATTGGTCCATTTTAAATTCTTGACCGAGTAGAAAAATGTAGCCTATAGACTCGCGTTACCTCAAAGTATGTCTCGTGTTCATAATGTGTTTCACATCTCGTACTTAAGTAAATATGTGAAAGACCCGAACCACGTTATTGAGTTAGAACTGGACGAGATAGCCGAAGACTTAACGTATGATGAGGTACCTGTCAAGATCTTGGATAGGAAGGAGCATGTCCTACGCACAAAGGTCATACCACAAGTTAAAGTTTTGTGGAGGAATCATCTTTATAAAGGAAATGACACGGGAATTGGAAGCGGAAATGAAAGCGAGGTATCCTCACCTTTTCGAAATACCAGGTACGTACGTCAATTTCGAGGACGAAATTTCATAAGGAGGGGAGGTTGTAAGACCCCAACTTGTTATTAATGAAATTTTATTTTCTCTATTTATTATTTTGAAATAGTAAGGGTTGATTTGATTAATGTGGATAGTTATGGGTAAAATCATAAATATTTCAAAATAAGCAAGTGGTTATAAAATATTCATTGTTGTCGGGGAATATTCGTTTGGTCGTGGAATATTAAATCTTTGTCGGGGAATATTCATACGACGGTAGTATGACCGTGTATGGGCCCATGTGAAAGCGATTGGATGAAGAAAGCGACAAATATAAGTTGTTTAAAAATAATGGCGTAGTTATTACAGAATTAATCTTGTTAAAATACTTGGTGGTTAAAACACAATAGATTACTGCGGTATTGCACCAATTATTGATTCTTACGTAAGAAGGCCTTTACTCAATAATGGTTACGGTAATTCTTTATTCGAGTATTTTATTGATTTAATAATTCTTTGCGTTGATATTTTATATTGTTGTTGTTTGATAATTGTCATTATTACAAGTATTTTTTCATTATCGAAGCAATAATTCATATTATCTGAATAATATTATTAGATAACATTATTGGCAATGTCTAGAAAGTTACATCAAGGAGAGGTTTGGTCACTAATTACGCGCCAAGTAAGGAGAAATTCTTATTGGAAAACCCCTCTCTCACTGGAGGCTATACAGTTGTCGATATTGTGATTCTATAATATTATTTGTGAATAATTAATTATTGATTCATATGATGAGAAAATATTAATTTTATGTGGATATAGATAGAGAAAATTTTTAATGTGACAATTGTTGAAAATTGAAATTTTATCTTTTACGATAAAATAATTCATTTAAATATAATATTATATTATATAATAATGATGATATTTTTACGATAAATGTGAGAGATATATGAGTATATGAGGAGAGAGACTATTTTGTTACCAAAAATATTTAAAGCATTTTTATGTGTCGGTGGACCCCATTTCTTAATTTGAAATTTGATTATACTTTTGTAAAATCGCCTGGTTTGTGGATTTGGTCAATTTTTGTTTGGAATTTGGAAAAACTTCCTTACGCAAAGTTGTAGATAATGGAATTTCCTATAAAAAATTGCGTGATTCAATTTTTACGATAAAAGGAATATTTATTGTGAATTATTGAAGTTCAAGCTCGAAATAATTGATTTTGGAAGTTTAAAATATTTTTAATTACAAAACGTGTTTTTCATTTTGAGGCCCTTATATAACATGTTATAGAGGCTAAAATCAGTTGGAAGAAGAATGCGTATGAGATTTTGAAAAAATATAATAATATTTAATAAATTTTCTACATTGGTGTTCAAGCATTTTCCTATAAATAAGTGCTTAGGTTAGAATTGAAAATCACACGTAAACCTGAAGTTTTCTCTTTCTATATTATCGGCGTATTCTTGTGAGTATTTTGAGTATATTTTGAGTATTGCTATACTGGTGCAAGTTCAAGTCATAGCCTTTATATCAGGTGTTTCAAATTAGAAATCTTGATCTTTCGAGGTAAGGGATATTTTTTTTCAGTAATGATATTATTTCTTCAATATCATTATCTTTGAAATATTGATCTGAAGTTTTTATCAAATTTAAAACTTTTTGGCGTCGGAGTTCTTATTCACGTATCTGAAGACTATTCAAGTATATCTGACACTATTCACGACTACGACACTATTCATCAAAAATAAAAATTTTCCCTTTTAAGTCAAAATATCTATTGTGGATACTAGCTTTGATTGTATCCATGTTTTGATCATTCTTGAATTTTACACCACTATGATTATTTTTGAGGTATTTTTGGACTTGGATAAAACAAAGTAGAACTTAATCCTTAATCCTTAATCCTTGTCATTTTGTTTCTTTGGATTCGTTTTTTCAAAAATATTTTCATCATCCTCGGTCTTAAATGATGATATTATTGAATATCTTTGGCACTTTTGTGGTGCAAAGTTGAATGATTTCGATGAATATCTTTGGGCGTAGCCGCAAAGATGAGCAGTGTTTAGATGAACATGACCAGTGATGAATATCTTTGGCTGTATTGCAAAGATGAATATTTGATTCGGATATATATTGATTGATGTTATAGGGATAAAAGATAGGCGATGAACTTTTAAATTCATACATAGAAGATAGTAGTTTGCATTCTCTACTTAACTCTTCTAATGAATTATTATTTTCTTACTGCGAATATTGATTTAAAACTTGTTGTCTATTGTATTACATTAGATTTTTTCCTGTTGAAGACTAACGATAATTTGTTGTATATTATCTTAGTTAATAATATTCTTTCTTGGGCTAGTTGAGCTCACCCTTTTCCTTTTGTTCCATTTTTCTTCTCGGGAGGCGAGAATATAAGCGAAGTATTAGTCGGGGTATGGAATGAAGGTTCTAGAGAGAGTTGTTTAGTAGTCCTCACCATTTTTGTAAAATAATGTATCAAAAAATATGATGAGGATTTATTTGAGTATAGATATTGTCAGAAGATAATATTTGTATTCAAACTCACAGTTTCTTGTTGTAATAATAAAGTTGTAGTTGTTTCTGTACCATGTATTGACAACTCAGAATGGGTGATGTATACCTATTTTGGGGGCGTCACAAATAGTCCATAATCAATCTCATTTATTATCATACACATCACCATATGCATCAATAAATAATATTCATCACATGAATAATAAATATTAAATATATATATTGATATCATTTAATGGGCAAATTTAGTTAGTATAAAATCTAATTTTGAATCAAAATAAACTCCTTTATTTTAATCCAAATTTAAATCAAAATAAAACTATTTTATTTTAATTTATCTAATTTTGAATAAAATAAAATATTTTATTTTAATCAAAATTTTTAATCAAAATAAACTTCTTTATTTTAATTAATTATGGAATCCAATTCCATGTAAAAAATAAATAAACTCCTTTATTAAAGGAAACACGGATTCTCTTTCTATTCAAAAATAAACTCCTTTATTTTGAATAATATGAAATCTTATTTCATATTTAAATAAACTCATTTATTTAAGGAAAGATCTGATTCTTTTTCCTATTCACAAATAAACTCTTTTATTTTGAATAATATGAAATCTTATTTAATATTTAAATAAACTCATTTATTTAGGGAAAGATGGATTCACTTTCCTATTCACAAATAAACTCTTTTATTTTGAATAACATAAAATGTTATTTCATATCTAAATAAACTCCTTTATTTAAGGAAACATAGAATCCAATTTCAACTCCAATTAGTTATCATGGAATCCAATTCCAACTCTAATTAGTTAGCATGAAATTTAATTTTAAAATTAAAATAAACCTTTTTATTTTAATATTAAAATAAATTTTTATTTTAAAATTAAAATAAACTTTTATTTTAATTATAAAATAATTAAGAATGATATATATATATATATAATATATTAACGGTTAATATATATCATATATATAATATCCACGACCCTTTAAGATTTAAAAGTGAATTCAAATAGTAACTTTTACATGAATCCTTGAATCACGTGGACCAATATCATGCTAATGATTACAAATGATTATATCATATACTACCTCCATTCCATAATAACTGCATCTTTTTAGCTTGATGCACATAGATTAAAAACTCATTTAATACTATCATTTAAGAATTAAAATTTGTAGGAAATTCCATCACTTCTTGTGGCGCCCCCAAAATAGGTATACACCACTATTACGAGTTGTCAATACATGGTACGAAACAACTACAACTTTATTATTACAACAAGAAAGCTGTGAGTTTGAATACAAATATTATCTTACAGACAATATCTATACTCAAATAAATCCTCATCACATTTATTGATACATTATTTTACAAAAATGGTGAGGACTACTAAACAATCCTTTCTAAAACCTTCATTCCATACCCCAGAAATGCTGTACTCGCTATATTCTCGCCTCCGAGAAAAATGGAACAAAAGGAAAAAAGGGTGAGCTCAACTATTTCAATAAAAGAATATTATGACTAAGATAATATACAACAAATTATCGTTAGTCTTCAACAGGAAAAATCTAATAGAATCTGATAGACAACAAATTTTAAATCAATATTCGCAATGAAATAATAATTCATTAGAAGAGTTAAGTAGAGAATGCAAACTACTATCTTACATGTATGAATTTAAAAGTTCATCTATCTTTTATCCTGTAACATCAATCAATATACATCTCGGAATCAAATATTCATCTTTGCACTTCTGAAGCCAAAGATATTCATCGATTGGTCATGTTCATTTAAACACCTATTCATCTTTTGACTACGGGCCAAAGATATTCTTCAGAAATCATTCATCTTTGCACTCTGAGCCAAAGATATTCTTAAGAAATCATTCATCTGCACACTCAAAGCCAAAGATATTCCATAATATCATCATTTAAGACCGAGGATGATGAAAAATATTTTTTAAAAAGAAACGAATCCGGTGAAACACAAAATGACAAGGATTAAGGATTAAAGATTTCGTACTTGGTTTTATCCACGTCAAAAAATACCTCAAAAATAATCATAGTGGTGTAAAATTTAAGAATGATCGAAACATGGATACAATCGAGTTAGTATCCGAATAGATGTTTAGACGAAAAGAAGAAATTTTATTTTTAAATTGAATAGTATCAGTATCGTGAATAGTGCCGAGTATCGTGAATAGTAACTCAGACACCAAAAGATGAAATTTCCACAAAAACATCTTCACGCTTCACGAATAATAGTACTCGTGAATAGTAACTTCGTGAATAGTAACTTCGTGAATAGTAACTCATGAATAGTAACTCATGAATAGTAACCCGACATGAAAAAGTTCCAAATTTGATAAAAACTTCAGATCAACATTTCAAAGATAATGATATTGAAGAAATAATATCATTTGAGAAGAAAATAACATCCCTTACCTCGAAGATCAAGACTACTTAGCTAGAATACCGTATATAGTCTTTGAAGGGAACTTGCACCGAATCTAGCAATACTCAAAGTATACTCAAAATACTCACAAGAATACAACTCGATAATATAGAGAGAGAAAACTTTAGTTTTGGTGTGATTTTCAATTCTAACCTAAAGACCCTATTTATAGGAAACGCTTAGAACACCAAAAGCGAAAATTTAATAAAATAATAATATTTCTTAAAATATTCAAGCCCACCTTAGAAATCTGATTTCAGATCATTTATAACACACATGAGCCACTCAATTACAACAAAAAACGTTTTTCTTACAAAAATATTTTAAACTCCCAAAAATCAATTATTTTGAACTTGAACTTCAATAATTAATAATAAATAGCCCTTTCATCAGAAAATTCGAATCTCATGAGTTTTTATAGGAATTTCAATTCTCTACAACTTTGCAGAAGGAAGTTTTTCCAAATTCCAAATAAAATTGATGAAATCCACAAGCAGGCGATTTTACAATTTATAATCAAATTTCGATCAATAAATAGGGTCCACAGAGCATGTTTAACATGTTTTAAACATTTATTGCAACAAAAATACTCTTCCTCCTCGTATACTCATATATCCCACATTCGTTGTAAAAATATCACAGTTAATATATTATTAAAATAATATATTTAAATGAATTATTTTATCAGAAAAAGATAAAATATTAATTTTCAACAATTGTCATTTTAAAAATTTTCTCCATCTATATCCACATAAAATCAATATTTTCCTCATCATATAAATCAATAATTAATTATTCACAAATAATATTACAGAATCACAATATTGACAACCAGGCAGTTCCCAGGAAAGAGGGGGCTTTCCAATAAGAATTTCTTCTTACTGGCGCGCAATTAGGTGACCAAACCTCTCCTTAGACAGAACTTTCTAGACATTGCCAATAATGTTATCTAATAATATTATTCAGATAATATGAATTATTGCTTCGATAATGAAAAATCTTTGTGTAATGACAATTATTGAAACAACAAAGAATATAAAATATCAACGCAAGCAATTATTAACTCAATAAAATCTTTGAAGCGGTAATTATCGTAACCATTATCGAGTAGTGCCTTCTTACGTAAGAATCAATAATTGGTGCAATACTGGTAGCTTCTTGTTCAACAACGCGAATTAGTGTGTTTTAAACTTAGGGTATTCCAATAAGATTAATTGGTAACAACTACTACGTTATTTAAAAACAACTTATATTTGTCGTTTTCTTCATCCAATCGCTTTTTAGTTATGGGGCCCACACATGGTCAAGGCTTGGTCGCATAAATACGAATATTCCCGACGATCATTTAATATTCCACGACCAAACGAATATTCCCGACGATAATGAATATTTTATAACCACTTGCTTATTTTGAAATATTTGCGTATTTAACCCTTAACTATCCACATTAATCAAATCAACCCTTACTATTTCAAAATAATAAATAAAGGAAATTCCTTTTTTTTAAAATTTGAGGTCTTACAACCTCCCTCCTTATGAAATTTCGTCCTCGAAATTGACGTGACGATACTGGTGTTTGAAAAGGTGAGGATACCTCTCTTTCATTTTCGTTTCCAATTCCCGTGTCATTTCTCTATAGCATGATTCCTCCACAAAACTTTAACTTGTGGTATGACCTTTTTGCAGCGTAGGACATGCTCCTTCCTATCCAAGATCTTGACAGTACCTCCTCATACGTTAAGTCTTCAGCCTATCTCGTCCTGGTTCTAACTCAATAACGTGGTTCGGGTCTTTCACATATTTACGAAGAAACAGATATGTGAAACACATTATGAACACGAGACATACTTTGAGGTAACGCAAGTCTATAGGCTACATTTCCTACTACTCGGTCAAGAATTTTAAATGGACCAATAAATCGTGGATTGAGCTTTCCTCTCTTCCCAAATCTTGTAACTCCCTTCCATGGAGCAACTCGCAACAATACATGATCCCCTACATTAAATTTCACGTCCTTTCGATGAAGATCCGCATAACTCTTTTTGTCGATCTTTTGCCGCTTGTTTGTATACGTTGTCGAATTATTTGGATCTTTTCGGTAGTCATACGTAGTAACTCGGGTCCCAAAAATGTTGCTTCACCCACCTCATCCCAACATATTGAGAACGACATTTTCATCCATATAATGCTTCAAATGGAGCCACACCTATACTTGCTCGATAAAGCTGTTGTTGTAGGAGAATTCCACCAATGGTAAATACTTATCCCAACTACCCTTGAAGTCCGGGACACGAGTCTTAATAGATCTTCAAGAGTTTGAATAGTCCTCTCCGATTGTCTCGTCCGTTTGGGGATGGTATGTCAACTAAATCGCATATCCGTGCCCATAGCTTTTTGCAAGCTAACCCAAAATCTTGAAGTGAATCTTGGGTCACGATCCGAAACTATGGATACTGCATGCCATGCAACCTCACAATCTCATTCACATATATACTAGCAAGACGTTCAAGGGAATAAGTCTCCGTGATCGGCAAGAAATGAGCAGACTTGGTTAATCTATCAACAATAACCCAAAATAGCATTGATGCCTTGAGAAACCGTAGGAAGACCCGTGAACGAAATTCATAGTAATGTGTTCCCACTTCCATTCAGGAATCTCAAGTGGTTGCAACGGACCCTTAGGTACAAGATGCTCCGCCTTTTACACGTTGACAAGTTAAACACATCGAGATAAACTTTGCAATCTCTCTCTTCATATTGTTCCACCAAAATGTATGTCGAAGATCACGATACATTTTAGTACTTCCGAGGATGGATTGCAAATGGCGATTGTGTGCCTCCATCATAATCTTGTACTTCAAATCGAGTCGTTAGGAACACAAAGTCTAGAGTGGACTCAAGTATTCCTTCTTCATCAATTCTCGCTCGAATAGCTCCTTCTTGTACTTTCTTCTTCATACGCATCAGCTCAAGATTGGGTGGCTTGAGTAACCTTAAATTTTTCTATTAAAGTTGGCTCTACGCGTATACTTGACATCATCGCACTCGTTCCTCGTGATATGATCTTCTACTCAATGCGTTAGCTACCACGTTCGCTTTACAGGATGGTATTGAATAGTGTGGTCGTAGTCTTTTCAATAGCTCGAGCCAACGTCATTGCCGCATGTTGAGTTCTTTTTGAGTGAAGAAATATTTAAGGCTTTTATGGTGCGAATATATCTCCACTTTCTCCCCATATAGATAGTGCCTCCATATTTTTAACAAAAAACGATTTGCCGCTAACTCTAGATCATGAGTAGGATAATTCCTCTCATACTCTTTAAGTTGTCGCGAGGCATAGGCTATGACTTTCCCACGTTGCATGAGAACACATCCTAACCTTTGCTCAAGCATCATTTGTAGATAACAAATCCATCCGAACCAGATGGTATTGTTAGAACAGTGCCAAATAAGTCTCCTCTTAAGCTCTTGGAAACTTTTCTCGCATTCTTCGCTCCAAACGAATTTTGTATCCTTCCGAAGTTAGGCGAGTTAATGGAGTAGCGATTCGAGAAAACCCTTCCACGAATCTCCGATAATAACCAACCTAAGCCCAAAAAGCTACGTGACTTGATCACCGACTCGGTTGTTCCCAACTTTGTATTGCTTCAATCTTGGCGGATCAACAGATACTCCATGTTTCGACACCACGTGCCCAAGGAATGCTACTTCCTCAAGCGAACTCGCATTTCTTCAATTTGGCATATAGTTGGTTTTCACGAAGCCTTTCGAGTACAAACTTAAATGGTGCTCATGATCTTCACTACTTTTGGAATATATGAGGATGTCATCAATAAAGACAACAACGAATTGATCCAAATATTCCTTGAATACTTGGTTCATCATATCCATGAAAGCCGTAGGAGCATTAGTTTGTCCGAAAGACATGACTAAGAATTCATAATGCCCATACCGAGTTCAAGGCGTCTTTGGAATATCCTCGATTCTAATCTTGGTGATGATATCCGTAAGCGAAGATCGATTTTGAAAAGAATTGTGCCCTTGCAAATGGTCAAACAAGTCATCAATACGAGGTAGAGGATACCTATTCTTGATGGTGACATGGTTCAATTCCCGATAGTCAATATAAAGTCGCATACTCCCGTCTTTCTTCTTTACAAATAAAACAGAGCACCCCAAGGAGATGTACAAGGACGAATGAAACCGATGTCTAACAACAATTCGTAGTTGGACCTTTAACTCCACGAAGTTCAATAGAGCCATTCGATATGGGGTTTTAGAAATGGGCTTTGTACGTGTTCAAGATCAATAAAGAATTCAACTTCACGCTCGGGGGTAGACCGGAAGTTCTTCTAGAAATCGTCAGAAAGTCAATAACAACAGAATATTATTCAAATTTGGCGTGTCTTTATTCAAATCCATAACATGGGCTAGAAAGCTTGACATCCGCTTTTTAATAAACGAATAGCTTTACGATTAGATATGACAAATGATCGATTTGAATGGTTTAGTTGCTTGAATTGC
The DNA here is from genome assembly GCA_020205615.1 of Panax quinquefolius. Taxonomy (NCBI): domain Eukaryota; kingdom Viridiplantae; phylum Streptophyta; class Magnoliopsida; order Apiales; family Araliaceae; genus Panax; species Panax quinquefolius. Next base: position 124,586,000 of record CM035159.1, on the reverse strand, counting down.
ATAACAAAGTTAGTTAGGAATATAAAAACTAACAACCTTATTAAAACAATCAATTTTGGCGTGATGAGTAGTTAACCAATCAATCCCTAAAATCACATCAAAAGCAAGTATCTTTAAAGAGATAAGGTTGACGGTAAGGTAATGGTGCCAACTTGAATCAAACAAGATTTATAAACAAAGTGGATGTGATGAAAGTTTCTCTAACGGAGTTTCCACAGATAAGTCAAAGTCTAATTTTTTTCGAGTCAAGTTTAAACGTTGAGCACATGCGGGAGAGATAAATGAATGGGTAACCCTAAGATCAAGTAAGGTATAAACTTCGAAGAATTTATAAATAGCTTACCCGTGATCACCTCGTTTGGGTTCTCGATTATGACCGATCACAACAAACGCTTCTTCCGGAATCGTTGACTTTGACTTTTTCGGGACGATCTTTTGAGTCACCGTCCTCATTGAACTAGGTTTCGCCATCGCATAATCTCGAGCGATATGTCCTTCCTTTCCACAATTATAGCATACCTGAATCGTTGTGGGCGCTTTGATCGATATGTCCCTTTTTCCGTGATTTGTAAGATACGACCCGGTGGTTGTTCTCCTCCCTTAGAACCCGATTGTCGCTTAAGACCGTCATATTCACACGGTCATTTGTTAAATCTCCTCTTTAAAATCTCTCTCGACTCGCTTCTTCTATTTTCATGGCCATGATTACCACCAAAGTGGTTACCATTTCTGTCCGTCTGTTTCTTTCTCCGCAGTTATCATTATTCATTGATCGCTATCTCTCGACACGATCCCGTTGTGGTCCTCGGTTGACCGTATCACTCGTTATCTCGCTCTAATAATTGAGCCCTGTTTACAACATCCTGAATAAAGAGAAAATTTATGAGAAATGAGATATCGACGTATCGTGGGGTTTCAAACCTCTAAGAAACATCGCGTCATCGCTCCCCATTCTCCACCAAATGAGGTGCAAACACGGATAACTCGCAAACTTTGCCTCGCATCGAGACATCGTACGTTGTTTTGTTCCAATCTGATGAGCTCCACTTCCTTCATATATACGAACACTTTCGTGAAAGTATTTGTCATTAAATAGCTCTGAAATGTCTCCCAAGACATCACGCCGAAAAATTTGGATGGGTACGCTTCACGAGACTCCACCGAGAGTCCGCCCGCCATGCGGAACATAAAGGTGGCGAATGGAACCTTCTGTTCTCCGTGCACCCCAAGACATTGAATATCTTGGTAATTTGTTTGACCCATGTTTCCGCCATAATCGGATCCGGCTTTCCTTAAATTCGGTGGTCCCAACTCTTTGAATCGCATTTGTGACAACCCGTGAATTGCTATCATTTCCTCCTCAGTATTTTGAACACGAGTCTCCTCGTCTCGATTTTGCATGAATCGCAAAAACTTCTAAACATCCCTCGCTCATCATCTCGCTTCAATGGTGTTGTTCATGGGAGGAACATTGCCACTGTTGCACGCGTTCTCCTCGTTGGGTGAGTACAGCATCTCCACGGCCTCATTTCCATTGTTAATATTCTCAACGACATTCTCAAACACCGCCATAAAACAAGGGTTAATTAGGAAATCAATATATCACATAATATCCCTATATATTGACCAACTAACAAATAAGCTTAGGTATGACACACTAGCGAAGGATTTACTCGCTCTCCCTCCTAGTTCTATTCCCGATCTCTCCTGGAGATCATATCCCTAAAGCTCGATACCAACTGTGACGCCCCCAAAATAGGTATACATCACCTATTCTCGAGTTGTCAATACATGGTACGTAAACAACTACAACTTTATTATTACAACAAGAAAGCTGTGAGTTTGAATACAAATATTATCTTCTAGACAATATCTATACTCAAATAAATCCTCATCACATTTATTGATACATTATTTTACAAAATGGTGAGGACTACTAAACAATCCTTTCTAAAACCTTCATTCCATACCCCGACTTCGCATCGCTATATTCTCGCCTCCCCGAGAAAAATGGAACAAAAAGGAAAAGGGTGAGCTCAACTAGCTCAAGAAAGAATATTATGACTAAGATAATATACAACAAATTATCGTTAGTCTTCAACAGGAAAAATCAAATAGAATATAATAGACAACAAATTTTAAATCAATATTCGCAATGAAATAATAATTCATTAGAAGAGTTAAGTAGAGAATGCAAACTACTATCTTCTATGTATGAATTTAAAAGTTCATCGCTCATCTTTTATCCCCGTAACATCAATCAATATACATCCGAATCAAATATTCATCTTTGCACTATGTGCCAAAGATATTCATCATTGGTCATGTTCATTTAAACATCCTGCTCATCTTCAGACTACGGGCCAAAGATATTCTTCAGAAATCATTCATCTTTGCACTACAAGCCAAAGATATTCTTAAGAAATCATTCATCTTTTGCACTATGTGCCAAAGATATTCCATAATATCATCATTTAAGACCGAGGATGATGAAAAATATATTTTTTTAAAGAAACGAATCCAAATTGAAACAAAATGACAAGGATTAAGGATTAAGGATTCAGTATTTGGTTTTATCCACGTCCAAAAATACCTCAAAAATAATCATAGTGGTGTAAAATTCAAGAATGATCGAAACATGGATACAATCGAGTTAGTATCCGAATAGATTTTCGACTAAAAGAAGAAATTTTATTTTTCTATTGAATAAGACTCAGATATCGTGAATAGTCAGATATCGTGAATAAAGGTCAGATATCGTGAATAGTAATCTCGACACCAAAAGATGAAATTCCACAAAAACATCTTCACGCTTTCTACTTAATAAGACTCGTGAATAAGAACTCGTGAATAGTAACTCATGAATAAGAACTCGTGAATAAGAACTCATGAATAAGTAACCAGACATGAAAAAGTTCCAAATTTGATAAAAACTTCAGATCAACATTTCAAAGATAATGATATTGAAGAAATAATATCATTCGAGAAGAAAATAACATCCCTTACCTCGAAAGATAAAAGACTTTAGCTAGAATCTAGGGTATAAGGTCAAGGAACTTGCACCGTCTAGCAATACTCAAAGTATACTCAAAATACTCACAAGAATACGCCGATAATATAGAGAGAAAACTTTAGTTTTTGGTGTGATTTTCAATTCTAACCCAAGACCCTATTTATGTGAAAACTTTAGAACACCAAAGCGTAAAATTTAATAAAATAATAATATTTCTTAAAAATATTCAAGCCCACCTTAGAAATCTGATTTCAGATCATTTATAACACATGTGAGCCACTCAATTACAACAAAAAACGTTTTTCTTACAAAAATATTTTAAACTCCCAAAAATCAATTATTTTGAGCTTTGAACTTCAATAATTCATAATAAATAGCCCTTTCATCAGAAAATTCGAATCTCATGAGTTTTTATAGGAATTTCAATTCTCTACAACTTTGCAGAAGGAAGTTTTTCCAAATTCCAAATAGAAATTGACCGAAATCCACAAACCAAGGCGATTTTACAAGTTTATAATCAAATTTCATCAATAAATAGGGTCCACCGACATGTTTAACATGTTTTAAACATTTATTGCAAAAAAAATACTCTTCCTCCTCAGATACTCATATATCCCACATTCGTTGTAAAATATCACCAATTAATATATTATTAAAATAATATATTTAAATGAATTATTTTATCGAAAAAGATAAAATATTAATTTTCAACAATTGTCATTTTAAAATTTTCTCCATCTATATCCACATAAAATCAATATTTTCCTCATCATATAAATCAATAATTAATTATTCACAAATAATATTACGTAATCACAATATTGACAACCGTGCAGGTTCAGAAAGAGGAGGCTTTCCAATAAGAATTTCTTCTTACTACCTGCCGCAATTAGGTAGTGACCAAACCTCTCCTTGGCATGTAACTTTCTAGACATTGCCAATAATGTTATCTAATAATATTATTAGGATAATATGAATTATTGCTTCGATAATGAAAAATCTTTGTGTAATGACAATTATTGAAACAACAACAATATAAAATATCAACGTAACAATTATTAACTCAATAAAATCATCGAGCAAGAATTATCGTAACCATTATCGAGTAGTGCCTCTTCACGTAAGAATCAATAATTGGTGCAATACCGCAGCTATCTTGCTCAACAACGCGTATTTGTGTTTTTAACCACGGGTATTCCAACAAAGATAATCTGTGAATAACTACGCCAAGTATTTAAAAACAACTTATATTTATCGTTTTCTTCATCCAATCGCTTTCCGTTATAGGGCTCACACACATGGTTGTGCGCCGTTGCATTTAATATTCCCCGACATTACTTAATATTCCACGACCAAACGAATATTCCTCGACGATAATGAATATTTTATAACCACTTGCTTATTTTGAAATATTTCACAGATTTAACCCTTAACTATCCACATTAATCAAATCAACCCTTACTATTTCAAAATAATAAATAAAGGAAATTCCTTTTTTTAAAAAATTTGAGGGTCTTACAACTACCTTTTATGGGAAACTAAAACTATTAATCTGAGAGAAAATTTCTTAGACAATGAAAAAAGTTAGAATAACATAGGAAAATAAATAATTTATTCTCTAGAAAGTTATAAACGACAAATAAATTAGAACAATTTTTTCTTCTAAAAAGACAGTTATTATGGAATGGAGGTAGTATAATTAAAGCATACCAACGGAAGTACTACCTCCATTCCATAATAACTGTCTTTTTAGAAGAAAAAAAATTGTTTCAATTTATTTATCGTTTACAACTTTCTAGGAGATTAAATTATTTATTTTCCTATGTTACCCCTAACTTTTCTCATTGTCCCAATAAATTTTCTCTCTTTTATTAATAGTTTTTAGTTTCCTATAAAGGGGTAGTGATGGAATTTTCTACAAATTTTAATTCTTAAATGATAGTATTAAATGAGTTTCTTAATTTATGTGTATCAAACTAAAATGACAGTTATTATGGAATGAAGGTAGTACTATGCAAGGAAGGAACATGGAAAAAAAATGTGTATGTGCAGGAAACATTAATATATATAATATATTTATAATCCGTACAGCTGCCATGAAAAAACCGTGAATCCCTTGAACCAATTCCGTCCATGATTAAAAAAACAGGGACAACACAGCAATGAACTCCGCGAAAAAAAAATTATAGGATTACCGAAATTCAAACCGCGAATAATATCGGCTTTTCCTATTTTTTTTAAAATTTTATACAATAAAATTATGTCCAATTAAATTATTCTAAACACATATCAATATATATATATTAAATCTGAATAATTAATAATTCGCATAAAGGTTTGGCTCTAATACTACTGTTAGGTTTATAATATTCAAGAACGCAATCATATTGCATAAATAAGCAAAAACGTGTAAAATCAGAGTTTAAAATTTTACAAATTATATACCCGGATCACCCTTTATGCACAATTATTAATTAAACAAAAAAGAAAGAACAAGAATCATACCCTTGAAGATCCGAGCTTCCTCAGGTACAAGTTCACCTCCAATCCTTTTCGCGTTCAACTTGAATCCACCGGGTTTGGTTCCTTCCTTTGATCAACGTTAGCCACCCAAGTGTTTGGCCTCTAGAGGTGATCCACCAAGGAAGAAGAAGAATTCAAGAAGATGGGTATTTGACAAAACCCTAATTTTCTATCTCTCATAGAAAAAGGCGTACTCTCTCAACTATTGGAATTACTACTGTTGTTAAAAAAGTCAACAACAACTTAACACCCATAATAAGACTCCTCTTATTTATAGATGTGGGCAACCCTCCTTAACAATTAAGAAATTGGGTTTTATTTAATTAATTAAATTCTTTTAATTAATTAAGCTCCCTAATCTTATTAGGGATAATTAATTAAACTCTTTTAATTAATTTGTCTCCTAATCCTATTAGGATATTTGAGAGTACTTTTATTAATTAATTTCCAAACTATTTAGGAATTAAATAATAATAATAATAGTAATAATAATAATAATAATAAGACTCCTCTTATTAATTTATACTTAATATTTTTAAAATATTAAATAATAAATATTAAGCTATTTAATTTATTCTATCACCATAGATTAAAATTAAATATACTTAACTTATTATTACGATTATGGCATTAACTTCTTAAATAATTATTCTTCCTTTTATGGTGTGTGACCTTTTGGTTCTCCATATTAAACCAGGTTGTGAATAAATCAATTAGAATAATTCTAATCTTATTTAAATAAATAAATTGAACTAATTATTTATTTAATTAAATAATATTTATTCTACAATAGGGATAAGCCTCTCTAGGGATCAACGACTTTCCAGATAATATAGATTTCAACATTAATCATAAAAGAACCTTTGAGTAAATAGTTACCGTACAATTCAATCCTTCCACCATACAATGTCCCAATTAAATATAAGACATGAAATTTCTGTCAAGTCTTGTTTTATTTAATCATATGTATTTCGACTCTTAATTGCACAACACCAAATAATGCAAATTAGAAATTCCTTTCTAATTTCATTCTGCCTTGGCCAAGGACTCATAGGTTGTCATTTAACGAATCACATAGGACATTTCTCTTCTTTTACTAGAAGTGGTAGATTCTTTATTGATCATACATTATCTCCATGTACAACTTATTATACCCAAGCATACCCTTTGATATACCCTAAGGGTCTTAAGGAATAAGTCAAAGTATAACTCATCATACACAAGATACTATGATGATCTAAAGTTCAAGGATCACTCAGACTACTATCACTACGTGAATTTCTATCGATGAAGACAAGTAAAACTCTTGTTAGGTATTCCTTAATGAGCCACGCTCGATGAACTTATTCTCTAATAAGCACCTACATACTTGCTTTAATGTCTCCACACAAATGATCGTGAGATCAATCATCCTCATCCAACGAAAGCAAACAACGATGTATCAATCTATCCGATTTACTTAATCCCCAATTTAGTAATCCAACGATTGCGAACTATTTTATTTTTAAGCTTTCTAAGAATTTAGATCTCATTAGAATGATCATCATCATTATTCTAAAAGCATTGCTTAAAACTATGGGTTTATCATATATTATAAAAACAAAGATCATGTAGATAATTAAAAGCCTTTAATAAATTAATACATTTTATTAATAAATAAATAAGATTGTTACAAAGTATATGCTTTATCATCAAACATGATTGGCTTGTATGCATACGACTTTCAGTAACATCAACCAATTTTCATCTTGAATCAAATATTCATCTTTGCACTACAGGCCAAAGATATTCATCAGTTGGTCATGTTCATCTCAACACCTGCTCATCTTTGCACTACGGGCCAAAGATATTCATCAGAAAATCATTAATTTTTGCACTACAGGCCAAAGATATTCAATAAAATCATCATTTAGGACTGAGGATGATGAAAAATATTTTAAAGAAAATGAATCCAGTGAAACAAAAGAGCAAATATTAAGGATTCGTATTTCAGCTATTTCATGTCCAAAAATACCTCATAAGTAATCATAGTGAAGTAAAATTCAAGAATGATCAAAACATGGATACAATCAAAGCTAGTATCCATATTAGATTTTTTGGACAAAAAGGAAAAAATTTTATTTTTCGATTTTTAGTGCCATATTTGTGAATAGTGCTATATACGTGAATAGTGTCGTATACGTGATTAAAAGTTCAAACCAATATTTCGACATAATGATATTGAAGAAAATAATATCATTTAAAAAGAAAATAACATCCCTTACCTCGAAAAGATAGTACTTCTAGTTGAAACACCAGATATAGGCTATGACTTGAACTTGCACCGAATAGCAACACTCAAAGTATTAAAATACTCACAAGAATACGCTCAATATATCAAGAGAGAAAGAGAGAGAAGATTTCAGTTTCTGGTGTGATTTTCAATTCTAACCTAAGTACCCTATTTATAGGAAAATGCTTAGAACACCAAAGCAGAAAATTTAATATAATATTATTATATTTACAAAATTGTTAATGTAACGCCCCCAAAATAGGTATACATCATCCATCTTGAGTCGCCAATACATGGTACAAAATTCAAAAACAACTTAATTATACAACAGTCGTGTAAAGTACGATAAAATACATGTTGTGAGTTTTAATACAAATATTGCCTTCTAGACAATATCCACTCTTAGAATAAGTCCTCAATACATTTATTGTGACGCCCCCAAAATTAGGTATACATCACCCATCTTGGGTCGCCACTTACATGGTACAGAATTTAAATACAACTTAATACATAAACTGTGAGTTTAAATACAAATATCGTCTACTAGATATTATACAAACTAAAAAGGAGTCCTCATTACAATTATTATCACACTATTTCACGGAATAGTGAGGGCGCTAATGCTATCTTCAGGACCATCACTCGCTTTCCCGACTCGTCCCGGCTATATTCTCATTTCAAGAAGAATAAAGTTGAAAGAAAGGGTGAGCTCAACTAGCCCAAGAAGAAATATTATGACTAAGATAATGCGAGAATAAATTATCAATAGTCTTCAACAATGTTAAACCGATAAAATACAATGAAAAACCGGTTTAATCAGCAATGAATAAGCAATCCATTAAAAGAGTCAAGTAGAAAATAAAGTCTACTATCTTTTAGGTTTTAAAAGGTTTTCATCATTGTTATAGGCGAGACTCAAACTTTAATAAATATTCCACATCATCGAATCACCCCGCACTACGGCCAAGGATATTCTTTAGTATTAACGACCACAATTATTCATGCACTACGGGCCAAGAATATTTGTGTATTCATTAATGGTCATGATCATGCCAACAATCATCCACCAATGCACTACTACCATCGAGGATTTTTATCACATCATTTGTAACATTACGGCCATGATTATTAATCGAATAGTCTCTCGGTCATAATCATACCAAGTCCATCTACGCACTACAAAGCCACGGATGACTTTCAACATAATATAAACATGAGGATGATGACAATGATATAAGAATTCAATAAAACAAGTTCAAGAATTATTTTATCCGGGAATTATTAACGTCCAAATTATCAACATGACATTGTTTTGTGAGAGTAAAATTCAAGAATGATCGAGAAGAATATTTCCATGAAAAGATATCTTTGGATGAAACGCAAATATCGAGGATATTCCACTAATTTCATGGAGTAGTATAAGTCAAAGTTTTAACCAATTTGGGTATAATAAAGAATAGAATAACAAAAGAAATCACCATGCATGCGATAGATCGCAGGCGGAGTTATTCCAATGAATAATAAATAACGGAACCGGTCCGGCGTAAAACGCATGCATGCGAGGATATTCCAACAGAATAATAAAGAATGGAACCAGTCCGGCGTAAAACACACGCGATGGATGTTCCAACAGTAATAATAATAAAGAAAGCGGAACCAAGTCGATTGTAAAACACATACGAGCAGGATGTTCCAATGAATAATAATAAAGAGCGGAACCAGGGTGTAAAACACATGCTGACGAGGATGTTCCAATGGAATAATAGAAGAATGTCACCAAGTATAGGGTAAACCACGTATACACAAAGTTATTCCAAAGAGAATAATAAGCAATGGAATAACAGCAGTTCTCTTCATGAATAAGAAAGAATAACACCCCTTACTTTTGGTAGGAGATTGAATATCGCTTAAAGTGTAGTAACAAAATACTCTTCTTCTTCTCTCTTATTCTCTCTATACTTTTTTTCTCTATAGCTTGAATGAATTAAGTGAAAAATAATGAAGCCCAGAGCCTCTATTTATAGAAGATTTCTAGCTTAGCACTGCCATGTGAAAAGGCAAGTGGCTCAGCGACTAATGATGTGAAAAGAAAAGTGGTTTGGCGCTGTAATGTGAAACGACAAGTGGTTCGGCGCTCAGTAATGTGAAATGACAAGTGGTTCGGACGTCGGTAAAGGTAATTACTATTAACGAAGGTAAATACTATCTACGCGAAGGTAAATACTATTCACAAGGGTAATTACTTATCGGCGAAGGTAAATATTTATTCACAAGGGTAATTACTATCGATAAAGGTAATTCTTATTGATTGAAGAGACTCTTAGATGATGACATATGAGCCCCCATAAAATAATCAAACTTACCACAAATCATTTTATTTTTCATCAACACATATTTAATCTTTCAATAATTATTAATCATTTATAACTTGTCGCCTCAATTATTGATTTAATACTATAACATATTATATGACGGATGATCGTGACAATAATTGAATCAATAATATAAGAGATATGATCGGCAAGAATTATTGTAGCAATAATTGAGTATAGCTAAGTGACTTCTTATGTAAGATCAATAATCAATACCGTGTGCTTCTTATCACAACCACAGCGTATTCTTGTATTTTTTACCACCGGTAGTTCAACAGGTTTTAACGGTAACACCTCCGTACCGTTATTTTTATAGAAAGATAATTTTGTCGTTTTCTAACTACGACAATACTTCCATTAATGGGGTCCACCAATGATTGAGTCGTCGTACGAATATTCCTCGACAAAAAGAATATTCCCCGACCAAACGAATATTTTATAACAACTTGCTTACTTTGCAAAATTTATAAATATTACCCACAACTATAACATTATATCAAATTTATTTCATAATATTCAAAAATAATATTTATAGAAAATTCATCTTTATTTATAAAAGTCATGCGGTCTTACAACCTCCCTTCTTATGAAATTTAGCCCTCGAAATTAGAGTGGTACGCACGGTATGTCGAAGAGGTAAGGATACCTTGATTTCATTTTGATTCTAACTCCAAAGTCATTTCCTCAACATCGTGGTTCCTCCATAAAACTTTGACTTGAGGTATAACCTGGAGCGTAGAATATGTTCCTTCTTATCCAAAATTTGAAGCAGGAACCTCTTCATACGCCAAATCTTCCGCTATTTAAATCCGGTTCTAACTCAATAATATGGTTTGGGTCTTTCACATATTTACGTAACATGGATATGTGAAAAGCGTTATGAACACGAGACATATTTGGCAGAAAGCGAGTCTATATAGCCACAGTTCCTACTCGATCGAGGATTAAAATGGACCATGAATCGAGGATTAAGTTTTCCTCTCTTTCCAAATCTTGTAACTCCTTTCCATGGAGAGCAACTCTTAACAACACATGATCTCCTATATCGAATTCCACGTCCCTTTCGATGAAGATCAAGATAACTCTTTTATCGATTTTGTGAGGTTTTTTATACGTTGTCGGATCGTTTGAATCTTTTCCGTAGTCATACGTACCAACTCCGGCCCCAACAACGTTGCTTCACCCACCTCATCCCAAAGATATCTTGGAGAACGACACTTTCTTCCATACAATGCTTCGAATGGAGCCATGCCAATACTTGCTTGATAGCTGTTGTTATAGGAAAACTCCACCAATGGTAAGAACTTGTCCCAACTCCTTGAAATCAAGGACACGAGTCTTAATAGATCTTCAAGAGTTTGAATAGTCCTCTCCATTGTCCGTCAAAATCGAGGATGATATGCCGAAGCTAAATCGTAAGTCTGTGCCCATAGCTTTTTGCAAACTAACCCAAAATCGTGAAGTGAATCTTGGGTCTCGATCGAAACTATGGATCTTGGCATACCATGCGATCTTACAATCTCGTTTATGTACATCTGAAAAAGGCGTTCAAGTGTATAAGTTTCTCGTATCGGTAAGAAATGAGCAGACTTGGTCAATCTATCAACAATGACCCATATCGCATCAATGCCTTGAGAAACCTTAGAAAGACCGGTAACGAAATCCATGGTAATGTGTTCCCACTTCCATTCAGGAATTTCAAGTGGTTCTGATGGACCTTTTGGTACTTGATGCTCGCTTTAACTCGTTGACAAGTTAGACACCTTGAGATAAAAGTGCTTATCTCTCTCTTCGTATTGCTCCACCAAAATGTATAGCGAATATCATGATACATTTTGGTACTCCCGAGATGGATTACAAATGGTGTGTTGTGCGCTCCATTATGATATTATACTTTAAATCGTGGTCGTTAGGAACACAAAGTCCGGAGTTGACTCAAGTATTCCTTCTTCATCGATTTTGCTTCCTGCAGATAAAGACCTTCTTGCACTTTCTTCCTCATACGCATCACCTCGTGTCCGTAGCTTGGCAACTTTAACTTTATCGATTAAAGTCGGTTCTACTCGTATACTCGCTATCATCACATCGTCCCTAGAGTATTTAACTCTATCTCCATCCTTTGCAAGTCACACAAAATGGGCCTTATTGTTGATAATAACGCACTCGATACTTGCATACGATCTTTTTGCTCAACGCGTCACGCTACCACGTTCGCTTTTCCGGGATGGTATTGGATGGTATGATCATAATCTTTCAATAGTTCAAGCCAACGTCGTTGTCGCATGTTGAGTTCCTTTTGAGTGAAGAAATATTTGAGGCTTTTATGATCCGTAAAGATCTCCACTTTCTCCCCATACAAATAATGCCTCCAAATTTTAAGTGTAGAAGATAATAAACCGCTAACTCTAGATCATGAGTAGGATAATTCCTCTCATATTCTTTGAGTTGTCGCGAGGCATAAAGCTATAACTTTTCCATGTTGCATGAGAACACATCCCAACCCTTTGCGAAGCATCACCAGAGATGACAAATCCCTCCGAGCGGATGGTATTGTCGAGCAGGTCTTTGAAATAAGTCTCCTCTTGAGTTCTTGAAAACTCTTCTCGCATTCTTCGCCTAAGAACTTTATATCTTTCCGAGTCAATTTGAGTCGATGGAGTAGCGATTCGAGAAAATCCTTCCACGAATCTCCGATAATAACCAAATTTAAACCGAGAAAGCTACGATTTTGATCATCGATTTAGGTTGTTCCCACTTTGAATAGCTTCAATCTTTCTTTGGGTCAACAGATATTCCATGACTTGATACCACGTGCCCAAGGAATGCTACTTCTTCAAGCCAGAACTCGCATTTCTTCAACTTGGCATAAATCTTATATTCACGAAGCTTTTGGAGTGTCAGCCTCAAGTGTTGCTCATGATCTTCACGGCTTTTGGAATAAATAAGGATGTCATCAATAAAGCCTCAAGTGTTGCTCATGTTATAATTGTGGAAGAGAAGGTCACTTAGCTCGATTTTGTCGCCATCAAGACAAATTCAATGTAGGATGGAGGCACCAAAAGTGCCCTAGAAAAATCAAACCCAGAGTGCAAGGGAGAAGCGTTTGTTGTGACCTCCCAAAGAGCAAGGAATCTGAATGAGGTCATCACTTGTAAGCTTATCATAAACTCTAATGAAGTCTATACTTTATTTGATAATTGGGTTCTACCCATTCTTTTATTTCTCCTACTTCGCTTACCATCGATTAAATTTGACTCAGGAGAAATTAGACTTTAACTTATCTCGTGGAAACTCCGTTGGGAGAAACCTTCATTACATCCAATCGCTTATAAGTCTTGTTTGGTTCAAATCGGCACCCTCACATTACACCGTCGATCTTATTTCTTTAAAATACTTGCATTTGACGTGATTCTGTGGATTGATTGGTTAACTACTTATCATGCAAAATTGATTATTTTCGTAAGGTTGTTAGCTTTCATATTCCTAATCAACTTATTATGCTAATTCAAATGACCAAACCATTAAAATCAATCACGGTCATCTCAAGCCATAAAGCTATTCGTTTATTGAAAAACGGATGTCAAGCTTTCTTAGCTCATGTCATGATTTAAACAAAAATACGTCGCTTTTTGAACGATATTTCTATTGTTAATAAATTTCGACGTATTTCTCAAGAACTTCCTGGCCTACCCCCAGGCGTGAAATTGAATTTTGTATCGACCTTGAACCTGGTACAAAACCTATTTCCAAAGCCCCATATCGAATGGCTCTATTGAACTTCAGGAGTTAAAGATCCAATCGCAGGAATTGTTAGACATGGCTTTATTCGTCCCAAGTACTTCTCCTCTGGGGTGCTCCCTGCTCTATTCGTGAAGAAGAAGGATGGGAGTATGCGACTTTCAGTATTGATTATCTGGAGTTGAATCATGTCACCATCAAAATAGGTATCCATTGCCACGTATTGATGACTGTTTTGACCCGATTGCAAGGAGCCAAATTCTTTTCAAAGATCGATCTTCGCTCCGAGATATCACCAATTGAAGATTGAAATGGCACGACATTCCAAAGACGGCCGTAACTCCTGAGACGGGCATTATGAATTCCTAGTCATGTCCTTTGGATCGACTAATGCACCTCTCCGCCTTCATGGATATGATGAACCGAGTATTCAAGGAATATTTAGATCACTTTGTGGTCGCCTTTATTGATGACATCCTTATTTATTCCAAAAGCCGTGAAGATCATGAGCAACACTTGAGGTCGACACTCCAAAAGCTTCGTGAATATAAGCTTTATGCCAGTTGAAGAAATGCGAGTTCTTCGAGAAGTAGCATTCCTTGGGCACGTGGTATCAAGTCATGGAATATCCATTGACCCAAAGAAAGATCAAGCTATTCAAAGTGGGAACAACCTAAATCGATGATCAAGTATGTAGCTTTCTCGGTTTAATTGGTTATTACCGGAGATTCGTGGAAGGATTTTCTAATCGCTACTCCATCGACTCAAATTTGACTTTAAAAGATACAAAGTTCTATTGGAGTTAAGAATGTGAGAAGAGTTTTCAAGAACTCAAGAGAGACTTATTTCAAAGACTGCTCGACAATACCATCCGCTTGAGGATTTGTCATCTACAAATGATGCTTCTGCAAAGGGTGGGATGTGTTCTCATGCAACATGGAAAAGTTATAGCTTTATGCCTCACGATTAACTCAAAGAATATGAGAGGAATTATCCTACTCATGATCTAGAGTTGCAAATTGTTATTTCAGACTTAAAATTTGGAGGCATTACTCAGATGGGGAGAAAGTGGAGATCTTTACGGATCATAAAAGCCTCAAATATTTATTCACTCAAAAGGAACTCAACACGCGATAAACGAAGTTGGCTTGAACTGCTGAAATATTATGATCATACCATCCAATACCATCCTCGAAAAGCGAACGTGGTAGCCGATTTATCGAAAGTAAGATCATACGCGAGTACGAGTGCGTTATTGTCAACGCAAAGGCCCATTTTGTGTGACTTGCAAAGGATGGAGATAGAGTTAAAGACTCAGGACGCATGTGATGATAGCGAGTATACGAAAGTAGAACCGACTTTAATCGATAAAGTTAAAGTCGCCAAGCTACTGCACTGGAAGTCGATGCGTATGAGGAAGAAAGTGCAAGAAGGTGCTATACGCCAAGCAAGAATCGATGAAGAAGGAATACTTGAGTCAACTCTGCATTTCAGTGTTCCTAACGACCCGATTTAAAGTATAATATCATGATGGAGGCGCACAACACACCATTTGCAATCCATCTCGGGAGTACCAAATGTATCATGATATTCGCACATACATTTTGGTGGAGCAATAAGAGAGAGATAAATACTGCTTATCTCAAGGTGTCTAACTTGTCAACGAAGTTAAAGCGAGCATCAAGTACCAAAAGGTCCATCAGAACAACTTGAAATTCCGTAATGGAAGTGGGGAGCACATTACCATGGATTTCATACACGGCCTTCCTAAGGTTTCTCAAGGCATCGATGCGATTTGGGTCATTGTTGATAGATCGACCAAGTCCGCTTCATTTCTTACCGATACAAGAAACTTATACACTTGAACGCCTTGCTCAGATGACATAAACGAGATTGTAAGACCGCATGGTATGCCTAAGATCCATAGTTTCCGATCGAGACCCAAGATTCACTTCACGATTTTGGGTTAGTTTGCAAAAAGCTACGGGCACAGATTTCACGATTTAGTTTCAAGATATCATCCTCGCATTGACGGACAGCTAGAGAGGACTATTCAAACTCTCAAGATCTATTAAGACTCTGGTCCTTGATTTCAAGGAGTTGGGACAAGTTCTTACCATCGTGGAGTTTTCCCACAACAACAGCTTATCGCAAGTATATGGCATGGCTCCATTCAAGCGCCAGATGGAAGAAAGTGTCGTTTTCTAAGATGATGGGATGAGGTGGGTGAAGCAACGTTGTTGGGACCGAGTTGGTACGTATGCATCACTTTAAAAGATTCAAACGATCCGACAACGATAAAAACCTCTCACAAAATCGATAAAGAGTTATGCCGATCTTCATCGAAAGGACGTGGAATTCGATATAGGAGATCATGTGTTGTTAAGAGTTGCTTCCATGGAAAGGAGTTACAAGATTTGGAAAGAGAGAAAACTTAATCCTCGATTCATCGGTCCATTTTTAATCCTCGATCGAGTAGGAATCGGGCCTATAGACTCGCTTTTACCGCCAAATATGTCTCGTGTTCATAACGCTTTTCACATATCCATGTTACGTAAATATGTGAAAGACCCAAACCATATTATTGAAGTTAGAACCGTATTTAAATAGCGGAAGATTTGACGTATGAAGAGGTTCCTGCTCAAATTTTGATAAGAAGGAACATATTCTACGCCCAAGGTTATACCTCAAGTCAAAGTTTTATGGAGGAACCAACGATGTTGAGGAAATGACTTTGGAGTTAGAATCAAAATGAAATCAAGGTATCCTTACCTCTTCGACATACCAGTATCGTATTCTAATTTCGAGGGCTTAAATTTCATAAGAAGGGAGGTCAGTAAGACCCATGACTTTTATAAATAAAGATGAATTTTCTATAAATATTATTTTTGAATATTATGAAATAAATTTGATATAATGTTATAGTTGTGGGTAATATTTATAAATTTTGCAAAGTAAAGCAAGTTGTTATAAAATATTCGCTCATTCTGGGAATATTCATACGAATATTGACTACTCAATCATTGGTGGACCCCACAACCAAGTATTGTCGAAGTTAGAAAAACGACAAAATTATCTTTCTATAAAAATAACTACGGAGGTGTTACCGTTAAAACCGCTGAACTACCGGTGGTAAAAGTACAAAGAATACGCTGTGGTCAGATAAGAAGACACCAGATTGATTATCGATGCTTACATAAGAAGTCACTTAGCTATACTCAATTATTGCTACGAAAGAATTCACGCATCATATCTCTTATATTATCGATTCAATTATCATCACAAGATCATCCAGATAATATGTTATATTACTAATCGAGACGATAAGTTATAAATGATTAATAATTGTTGAAAGATTAAATATGTGTTGATTAAAATAAAATGATTTATGGTAATATTTATTCTATCCTCGATGTATATAAAGAGTCTCATATGAGACGTTTGTGGTAAGTTTGATTATTTTATAAATTATATGTCATCATTTAAGAGTCTCTTCAAATAAGTAATTACCTTTGTGAATAAGAATTACCTTCGTCAATAGTATTTACCTTCGTCAATAGTATTTACCTTCGTCAATAGTAATTACCTTTGTGAATAGTAATTACCTTCGTCAATAGTAATTACCTTTGTCAATAGTAATTACCCCTTCGCAAATAGTAGTTGTCCCTTCAATATTACCAAGAGTTAAGTGCCTCTTCGGTGTTCCAAGGGTTAATTACCCCATCGCAAATAGTAGTTGTCTCTTCAATATTACCAAGAGTCATTTTGACCTTCGTTAACACTCAAGAGCCACCCTCGCTTTTTCTATAAATGAAAGCTCATTCCTTCATTATTTCTTACTTAATTCACCGAAACTCTGTAGAGAGAGAAACTATAGAGAGAAAGAAGAAAAGTATTCTGCTACATCACTTTGCCAATATTCAGTTCTTCTAAGGTAGGGAATATTATTTGTTGTACTCGTAAGGGGTGTTATTCTTTCTTATTCATGAAGAGAACTATTGTTATTCCATTGCTTATTATTACATTGGAATAACTCAGTATAACGTGATTTACCCTATACTTGGTGACATTCTTCTATTATTCGTTGAACATCCTGTTTGTGTGTTTTACACCGCACTGGTTCCGTCTTTTTTATTATTATTCGTTAGAACATCCTCGCATGTGTGTTTTAGGACTGGTTCCGCTCTTTACTATTATTCATTTGGAACATCCACATCGTGTGTTTTACACCGGACCGGTTCCGTCTTTATTATTATTATTCGTTGAACATCACGTCTTCGTGTATTTTACACTGCACTGGTTCCGTTATTTATTATTCTCGTTGAATAACTCGCTGCAAGGGTCTATCGCATTTATGGTGATTTCTTTTGTTATTCCATTCTTTATTATACTCGGTTGGTTAAAACTTTGACTTTATACTCCATGAAATTAGTGGAATATCCTCGATATTTCAAGGCTTCATCCAAAGATCCTTACATGGAAATATTCTTCTAAATATTCTTGAATTTTACTCTACAAAGAAAAGATCATGTTGACAATTTGACGTTAATAATTCTTTAATAAAATAATTCTTGAACTTGTTTTATTGAATTTTATATCATTGTCATCATCCTCATGTTTATATTTTGTTGAAAGTCATCTCGTATTCAGAAGTAGTGCATAGATGGACTTGGTATGATTATGACTGTGGATTATTCTTGTAATCACGACCGTAATGTTACAAAATGATGTGGTAAAAGTTCTCATTGGCTATAGTGCATCGATGGGATGTTGTTGGTATGATCATGACTATTAATGAATACACAACTATTCTCGCCAGAAGTGCATGAATAATTGTGGTCGTGATACTAAAGAATATCCTCGCCATAGTGCGGGGGTGATTCGATGATGTGGATTACTTATTAAAGCCGAGTCTCAGCTATAACAGTAATGAAAAACCTTTTAAATCATAAAAGATAGTAGATTTTATTTTCTACTTGACTCTTTTAATGGATTGTTGGTTCCGCTGTAGTTAAACTTGATGTTCATTATATTTTATCGGTTTAACATCTGTTGTAGACTAATGATAATTTATTCTCGCATTATCTTAGTCATAATATTTTCATCGGGCTAGTTGAGCTCACCTTTCTTTCACCGTTCTCTTCAGAAATGAGAATATAGCCGGGACGAAGCCTCGGGGAAGCGGAGTAATGGTCGAGGAGGATATCATTAGTAGTCCTCACTATTCTCGTGAAATAGTGTGATAATAATTGTAATGAGGATTCCTTTTGAGTTTGAATAATATCTAGTAGAAAATATTTGTATTCAAACTCACGCTTTATGTCGATTGCATACCTATACGCTTATATTAGTAAGTTGTATTTAAATTTCGTACCATGTATCCGACTACCCAAGATGGGTGATGTATACCTAATTTTGGGGGCCAACAATATATATATATATATATATATATATATATATATATATATATATATATAATCAAGTACTTTCTCCTAACTATTTTAATAATGGGTAAGTGGGGATCCAAATAATACACAAAATTACAACAACTACTCCATAAAAATTCTTTCAATATTTTTAACAACATGTATCATCAATATTATAATTCACAATATTAATCGACTGTGTCGTTCCTGGAAAGGGGTTTCAATAAGGATTTCTCCTCATTAGCGCTAATGATTAGGTGACCAAACCTCTCCTCGCAAAACTTCTAGACATCGTTAACATTGTAAATTATAGTATTAATAACTCCGTCATTTCAATTATTGATTTAATAATATAAAAATATCGATAATAATTGAATCAAATAACGTGAGATACTTGCAACAATTACTATAGAATAATTGAACAAAACTAAGTGACTTCTCACTTAAGCATAAATAATCAATACCTTGTGCTACTACGCAACCACGCCAGACATCTTGTATTTTTTACTAAGAGTAGTTCAACAAGATCAACGGTAAAACTTCCGCCGTTATTTCAATAAAATATTTTTGTCGTTTTCTCAATTCGACAATAATTCTGTTGTGGGGTCCACCAATGATTGTGTCGTCGTACGAATATTTCCTGTTTAAAACGAATATTCCCCAACCAATCGAATATTATATAAAAACTTGCATACTGTGCAAAAATTTATAATTATTACCCACAACTATAATATTATATCATAATATTCAAAAATGATAATTATAGAAAAATTCATCTTTCTTCAAAAAGTTGGGGTCTTACAGTTAAGCCCACCTCTTGAATCTGAATGCAGCCACCTTGCACATGTTTAATGCAGCCCACCAAGCAAAAAAACATTTTTGTAATTAAAAATAATTAAAACTTTCAAAAATTAATTATTTCGGAACTACGAAACTTCAATAATTTATAATAAATAGCTCTTTTATCAGAAAAATTCAAACCACATATGTTTTCCATAGGAAATTTCATTCTCTACAACTTTGCAGAAGAAAGTTTTTCCAAATTCCAAACAGAAATTGACGGAAATCCACAAACGGACGATTTTACAAGTGTTTATAATCAAATTTGATTAAGAATTAGGGTTCACTGACACACAAAACATGTGTTAATCATTTAATGCCACAAAATACTCTTCCTCCTCATATACTCATATATCCCACATTCATTGTAAAAATATCACCATTAATATATTATTAAAATAATATATTTAAATGAATTATTTTATCAGAAAAATATAAAATATTAATTTTCAACAATTGTGACATTAAAAAAATTTTCTCCATCTATATCCGCATAAAATTAATATTTTCCTCATCATATAAATTAATAATTAATTATTCACAAATAATATTACAGAATCACATTATCGATAAACCGCATAGCCCAGAAAGAGAGAGGGCTTTCCAATAAGGATTTCTCCTTACTGGCGCGCAATTAGATGACCAAACTTCTCCTTAGACATAACTTTCTAAATATTGCCAATAATGTTATCTAATAATATTATTCAGATAATATGAATTATTCATTCGATAATAGAAAATCTTGTGCAATGACAATTATTAAAACAACAAAGAATATATAAAATATCAATAAA
>CM035159.1:124460022-124560022 GCA_020205615.1 Panax quinquefolius | reverse complement strand
GTGATGTTAATTAATATGTTCATATTATATAATACGACGCGATTTTATATATATATATATGTAATGCGCTTAAACAAGATGAGACAAATTAATAACAAACCCTCAATTTTTATATTAAGTCCTAAGCGCTCAAAGATATTTGGAATATCGAACGTCGCTTTCTAAAGCATGATAAAATTAATAGAGTATTAAATATTTAATATGAGTTTGTTGTGTCACCACAAGGCAAGTATTAAGTATTTAAGATGTTAATTTATCACATTTGATGCTTATAAAGAAAATTGAACAATATTGTTTTTGTCAGGTCACCACAAGGATGATATTTTTTTTTTGAATATATGGAGTGCTAGGTTGATTTAACTTGGATAATTTTGATTCTGGATGTGCCACCACTGATCAAAATAATCTAAGAGGCAAAAGAAAAGGAGTCAGATAGTTGATGTAATTGACAAAAGTTGTCTACCTATTTATTTATATATAGTTTGTTTGTGTCACCACAAGGCTATATACATTTGAAATGGGATCCTTATTCTCACTAGCAAATCTTTAATTAGATTTTGTTTAACTATATAAGTGAGGGTAATATAGTTTGAAGAAAATAGTGGGAGATACCAATTTAAAACAAGACCAATTTATTTTGGTAATTAATAAAAGAATGTATGTTAAAATGTTGTTAATTATAAATTCATTTACGTAATTTTACAATGTCTAAAATTACTATCATCGCTAAAATATATTAGATGCTAAATTAACCTAATCAATTAAACGGATTGGTTAAGGAATTTGAGAATAGTTCTCATAGTCAAAAAGCTATCTTATGTCCTTAATACGCCTATCCTCGCAATGGTTGCGCATAATGCCTCCGAGGAAGAGATTGCTACTTTTAGAAAGTGGCAAGATGATGCACAATTGGCTCAACGCATCATGCTCAGATCCACGAGTAACGAAGCTTCAGCCAACACAAGATGAAACTATGGATGCTTCTACTATATTCCCGCACATCAAGTAGTTGATGGTGAGGAAAGTAGGACCGATAGATATCGGATATCTAAGGAGCTCTTCCGATCTAGAATGGCCAATGGCACTATAAAGATGCATAAAAAGTTCTTAACATAATCAATTTGATTGATCAATTAGACAACCGGTTTTGTCATGGATGGAGAGTTGAGCCAAGATTTGATCTTGCACTCACCCCTGGATTCCTTTCACAATTGTTGTGAATTTTTCATATGAACAAGCTAGATATCGCCTTTCACCGATTTGCTTAACATGTTGAAAAATGTTGAGAGTCACTTTCCAACCAAGAAAGACCAAGTCTTATCGGTAGGGGCCAAAGGATCTTTCAAAAGAAGAACGATTCAAAGAAGGTAAATAGAAAGGCAAAAACAAAGGATAATAAGAACAAAATCGACACGGATAAAAAAGGAGTTTGCTTCCACCGCAATAAGCCCGACACCGAAAGAAATCTGCGAGAAGCATCTTGCAGAGGCTAACCAAAGAAGCTTAGTGAAGTTTTTGCCATAAATACGCTTTTTGTTCATGATTAAAATAAATTTTTCTTTAAGTCAAGGTTCTACTTGGGTATTGGATACCGACTTTTGGTTATCATAAATATAGATTTATGAAGGACCAAGGTAAGTAGAAAGTTAAACAAAGATAAGTAATCCTATGTGTGGAAAATGAAGCAAAGGTTGTCACGATTAGCTATAGAAACTTATAGTTTAAGAATGCCTACGGCAAATCTATTAAGTCAATAAGTTGTTATTGTATTCCAGTTCTTGTTAAAATATTATTTCCATTTTATTGTTGGACAATGAAAATTTTTGGTATTATAATTAAGAACAATTGTTGTTCTATTTATAATAATAATGTTTTGTATAGAATCGAATATTACTTAATAAATTTTGTATACTGACTTACATGAAAATAATTTTGCATATTGAACAAATTAGTATAAGAAAAGGAGATGATCATTCAAAGAGTGAATGTGTGTATTTGTCGAATACAAGTGTGAATTATTGAAAGGTTCAAAGAATTCGTAATGAAACAAATTGGCAAAGTATTAAGATTCTTTGATTAGATCAAGGAATAAATACTTGTGCAATAAGTTTTAGATCATCTCAAATGGTTTTTCATAATGGACACATCCGATACGCAATAATTGATTGATGTATCCGAAAGGAAAAATCATACCTTGTTGGACATGGTACGGTCCATAATGATTTTACCGACATTCCAAAGATCCTTCAGGATAATGTCCTAGAAATGGTGATATCTCATTTAAAATGGTAACCTCAAAAATCCAAGCCCCAAGACTCCATAAAAGTTATGGATAGGAGGATTCCTAATCTTAAGTATGTTAAGATAAGGGTTGTCCAACTTATGTGAAAAGGTTTCAAAGGATAAGCTTGGGACAAGATTTGACAAGTACAAATTTGTGGGACATCCTAAAGTAAGTTTAGGTATATGTTCTATAATCCTACTTAGCAAAAGGTGTTTGTTGTTTAAACACGCCGCTTCTAAGATAAAGGTGTTTATCATCAAAGGGCTAGTGGGAGGATAATAGATCTCAAGAGTTCAAGAACCACAAAACACTATAAGTCAAATAAGAGGAACTCCAGAGATGTAATCTATTGTACCACAAACCAATCAGAATCGAATAGTATCAAGATACCTAGGAGGATGGATTCATGGATTCATGATGAGGATGATGATGATGATGATATATACGATGAGGTACAGACATCAGAAGATGATGATCAAGTTTTCAGTTATACACGATGAGGTCAAAAAGATTTTTCTAAGAATGTGTGTACAAAAGGGTCAGTGGGAGCGTCGTGAAATTTCTAGTATTATATGTTGATATACTACTACGGATGAGGAATTACATACCAATGCTACAATCAAGAAAGATAAAGTTGTCTAAACATTCCTCCATGAATGATTTGGGAAGAGTATCTTAATTGGGGATATAAATCTATATAGATAGATTTAAGAGGATGCTCGACTTAACCCAAGGAACGATATTCATTTGATGCTAAAGTCGCTTAGCATGGCAAACTCCAAGAGATGTCTCATGTCGATGAGCTATGGAGTGTATCTCTCTTAATAGTCCCCATGTGACTCGAAAAGAGAGGTCGCATGAGTGACAATCATGTATGCAATGAAATATACGAGACCGATGTCGATCACCATATTATGGAGAAGTTCACTATGAGTCGCTGAAAACATCTTAAAGTGCTTAACCCGCACTAAGGATGTGATCATATTCAT
Organism: Panax quinquefolius; assembly: GCA_020205615.1. Classification (NCBI taxonomy): domain Eukaryota; kingdom Viridiplantae; phylum Streptophyta; class Magnoliopsida; order Apiales; family Araliaceae; genus Panax; species Panax quinquefolius. The sequence goes on along the minus strand of CM035159.1, from coordinate 124,556,749 downwards.
GGTGGGTCTAAATTAAAACTAGAGGGCTTAATGCACTCAAGTTTTTCGCATGCACTCAAGACGATGTAAAAATCCACTTTAAGGTAAAAGGGTTACCTCGAATAAAGTGGTGCAGTTGAATCGAAAGGTTCCAAACAAAGAAAGAGTTGTCGGGTTTAGTGATAAAGACAAAGTATATAGCTATAAATGAAGTCGCAAGTTGATTGTTTGGATTAAAAGTTCATTACGTAACTAGAATAGTTCCTAAGTCTCATCTTCGATCTAAACATGTGTGTGGCACTTTCATTTGATTATAGAATCATTGAAAGATGGGAAATCACTATAGTAGATAGTGGACTCTCATGAACAACATTACATATCCATTAACTAAAGCTTATCCAATGCAGGATAATCGCCACTTAGAGAAGAAGAGTATAAGATACCATGACGATCGGTTTTTAGTGCAAGTGGGAGATTGAAAGTAGTATGCACACAAGCCAATCATGTTTGATGATAAAGCATATACTTTGTAATAATCTTATTCATTTATTAATAAAAAGTATTAATTTATTAAAGGCTTTTAATTATCTACATGATGATGTCGTTTTTATAATATGTGATAAACCCATAGTTTTAAGCAATGCTTTTAGAATAATGATGATGATCATTCTAATGAGATCTAAATTTTAGAAAGCTTAAAACTAAAATAGTTCCCAATCATTGGATTACTAAATTGGGGATTAGTGAATCCGGATAGATTGGTACATACGCTGCTTGCTCATCATCGATGAGGATGATTGATCTCACGATCATTTGTGTGGAGACACTAAAGCAAGTATGTAGGTGCTTATTAGAGAATAAGTTCATCGAACGTGGCTCGCTAAGGAATACCTAATGGATTTTTTTATTTGCTCGTCAATAGAATTTCAGAGTGATAGTAAAGACAAGTGATCCTCGACTTGAGATCATCATAGTATCTTGTGTATGATGAGTTATACTTTGACTTATTCCTTAAGACCCTTAGGGTATATCAAAGGGTATGCTTGGGTATAATAAGTTGTACATGGAGATAATGTATGATCAATAAAGAATCTACCACTTCTAATAAAAGAAGAGAAATGTCCTATGTGATTCGATAAATGACAAACCAAAGAGTCCTTGGTTAAGGCGTAATGAAATTAGAAAGGAGTTTCTAATTTGCATTATTTGGAGTTGTGCATTTAAGGATCGAAATACATATAATTAAATAAAATAAGACTCGACAAAGAATTCCATGCCTTATATTTAATTGGGACATCAGATGGTGGAAGGATTGAATCAGACAAGAACTATTTACTCAAAGGTTCTTTAATGATTAATGTTGAAATCTATATATTATCCGGAAAGTCGTTGATCGCTAGGGAGGCTTATCCCTATCAGAGAATAAATATTATTTATTTAAATAAATTAATTATTTAATTTATTTATTTAAATAAGATTAGAATTGTTCTAATTGATTTATTCACAACCCGGCTTAATATGGAGAACCTAAAGGGTCACACCATAAAAGGAAGAATAATTATTTAAGAAGTTAATGGCATAATCGTAATATATAGTTATGTATATTTAATTTAATCTATGGTGATAGAATAAATTAAATAGCTTAATATTTATTATTTAATATTTTAGAAATATTAAATATAAATTAATAAGAGGAGTCTTATTAATATTATTACAATTATTATTATTTTAATTTCTAAAAGAGTTTAGGAATTAATTTAATATAAGTACTCTCATTTATTCCTAATGGATTAGAAGGAAAATTAGTTAAAGGAGTTTAATTAATTATCCCTAATAAGATTAGGGAGCTTAATTAATTAAAAGAATTTAATTAATTAAATAAACCCAATTCCTTAATTGTTTAAGGTGGGTTGCCCACATCTATTAATAAGAGGAGTCTTATTATGGGGGTGGGTTGTCGATTTTTTTCAACAACAACGTAATAATTCCAATTTGTTGAGAGTACACCCTTTCTATAGAGATAGAAAAACTAGGGTTTGAGCTTATAAACACCCATCTTCTTGAATTTTCTTCTTCCTGGTGGATCACCTCAGAGGCCAAACACATGGGTGGCTAACGCCGATCAAAGGAAGGAACCAAACCCGTATGGATTCAAGTTGATGATTTAAAAGGATTGAGGTGAACTTTAACCGAGGAAGCTCGATCTTCAAGGGTATGATTTTATTCTTTATTTTTCGCTTAATTAATAATTGTGCATAAAAGGTGATCCGTATATGGTTTGTAAAAATTTTAAACTCGATTTTACACGCTCTCATTTAATTTTTGCAATTTGATTGCGTCATGAATATTACAAACCTAACATAAAATTGACTACAAAAATAAAATAAATATTTTATTTTTGTGGGTACAAAGAAATATTAATTATTCTAGATTATAAAGTAATTAGAAATATTGGATTCATGTGAAGTAATTAGAAATATTGGATTCATGTGAAGTAATTAGAAATATTGGATTCATGTGAATTGTATTTTAAATTTATTTAATTTATTAAGATGAGATATGAAGTCTTTAGAAATCTTTAGAGATGAGTTCAGACTTTGGATATAGGTTGATAGTTATAATTCTTCTTCTAAAGTCTGTCAAACTCTACCATTTAATAGAAATCTGTCTATGATTTTTTGAATACCAAAATACTTTTATTGACTTTGTAAAAATCTTAATTCAATACCACCTAATTTTTAAAGACATTAAAAAAGTTATAATTGAATACCACTAAATTTGTATAAACTCTTTAAATGTCTTGATTAAATACAGCCAAACTTTTAAAATCTTTAAAAGTCTTTAAAAATCTTAATTGAATACACCCTCCTAAATGAAACCCTCTAGAACGTCTATTATTTTGGGACGGAAGGAGTATTACATTAGACCAATATTTGGAGACTGGTGCCCAAATTGAATTATGCATGCATGCATAGCGTCGCGCGGGCATGTGCGTGCATGCAGGGGCGGCCCTACTTAGAAAGAGGTAATTAATTGGTACTACTATTTTGTTTTTTAATAAAGAATCTAAAGGTTTTATTGCCTACACAAACAAAGCTAAATTAAAGAGAAGCTGATTAGTATTTAATTAAACATTAATTAATTAATTACGTATACACAACTAAATGCTCTAGCTGCACTCTGCATATGACTGCTTTCAATCACTTTTTTGAAACCCAGTTCGGATCGGCCAGAACTGAGAATCAATTTTATGTATGGTCCGATTTGGTCAATTTAAATTAATTTGTTCAAAATTCGAATTAAACTGATTAATTATCGATGTAGTTTAAAAGATAAAATCGACAAAGTTGTCACGATAAACCAATTTTTTAAACCAAAAAGTCGCAATTAATTAATGAAGCCAAAAATGCAACGATTGAAGACTATACATGCATACACATATACATATTCAAACATTCAACTTCAGTATGCAAGTATTAATTTTATGGTACGTAGTGAAAATCAAACCAAATGATGTCGGAATTCAAGCAGCTCTTTCTGGGTTTGCAAATTTTAATCCATCTAATTCTTAGAAACTCCCTTAATTTTAGACGACTATTAAGTACTACTACTTCCTCTATCCTTAATTATTTGACATTTTAGAGTTTTTCATATATCTTTAATTTTTTAACGTTTGTTCAAATCTAGGAGAATTTATGACAATTTTTCTAAAATTATCCCTTATTACTGTGCCTATTTTTTGATACTTTAAATTTTTTCTCTCTCCTTATTCCAACAAACCTCTCTTTATCCCAACAAAAGATTTAAAGGTATTATAGATAATTAAGTAGTACTATATTTGATACTTTCAAATCATTATTTTAATTTTTATGTCCACTTCTAAAACGTCAAATAAATAAGGCCGGAGGGAGTATTATATTTTAGGAGTAATAATTTGGTTAGATGTATGCATCTCGAGGATACTAGTACTACTACTAATTAAGGTTGTCCATTAATTAATTTCCCATACGTACAATTATATAGGACAAAACGTATAGGCATGCAATTATGGAGTAAATGTTTCTACATCATTAATGGTTAAATGTTTCTGTAGCCGGAAACTTTTGTTAATGGGGTCAAAATTATTATTGAGTTATAAATAATTTGGGGAGGATTTAAATAGAAATATACTTAATATAAACTCAATTTCTATTTTCTATTTATAATTAAAAATTATAAGACGATAATCAGTAATTATTTTTATACACACTTATTTTATTAATAAATATAAGGATAATTATTGATTATCTTTATAATTTTTTATTATATTTTTACTGATTAATAAGTAGTATATATAAGGATAATCAATAATTAATCCAACAAAAAAGAATTTGACTGGCCGCTAGAGGGAGTAACGACATGCTCCAACCCAACCCTTAGATCTTCCATTGGACGGCTAAATAACAATTAATTGAAACAGTGTCCAGAACTAACATTTTTCATGAATCATTTTCATATATATATATACATATACATATTGCTTAATTAATTAATTAATTAGTAAATGACTGGTGTTAGAGGATTGATTCCTATTTTCATGAGTCTAATCTAAGTGCTGTTTTTATAAAATATTTTTTAATTGCTGGACGTTTTATATATAGCGTTCATGAAAGCACTTTGATAAAATAAATAACAATTCTTTTATTTTATACGTAGCACGATTCTTTTATCGTGCATGGTTATTAACAAACTTATATTAGACTAATGTATATTGCATATTTTTATTTGAAAAATAATTTAGGAAAATAATATAAATATCAACACATATTTGAGTAAGTTAGATTAGGATTAAGACGTTAAGATAACAAGACTCGATAATTAATTATGTAGTAGTCTATAACTAGAATGTTTATCTTTTTATCATGAATTGATACCGGTCTGATTTCTATTTTCAGGGGCTGTTTGGAGTATTCGACAGCAGACACTAAACTATCGCCACGTTTATGTGTTGCAGGAGACCTTGAGGGGGTCGTAGGCATGCACAGGATCTGAAACAAAGAACGGGGGAAACTTTTCCCTGAATTATGGATCTTGGTAGGCATTTCATTTTTAAAGGTTTTATGAGCAATTGCGTGGTGGAAAACATGACCACGTGGACCTTCAAATATTACTCCCTCTCCTTTATTATTCGGAGGACTATCTTTTTAATAAAATACATACATACATACATACATATTAAAAAAATAATTAATATTATATTTATTATATATAGAGTGTTTAAAAGAAATCTTATTATTCAAACTTAAATTCAACAAATGTTTAAAACTATCACTCCATTTCAACAAAAAAGAAAAAGAAGAAGCTTATTTCAAGTTACTCTTTTGGTCCTCAAAACATGACTAAATTTGATTTTTTTTTTTATTTTTATTTACGTTACTATTTGGTCCCTGAAAGAATTATTAATGGTATAAAAAATTTGTTCCCAAAAGGTTAAAATAAAATAAATGAAATGAAAGGTAAATATGTGATTTACTGTGGTTCATTAGTATAAAAAATAAAAATATTCATCATTTTATATAATAAATTATTATTTTTTCCTTGACTATCTTTTTGGAGACATAAGAGAATAAAACTTAAAATCTTGATTAAATTATTACTCCCTCCGTCCCACGATAATTTTTCACGCATATTAAGAAGAAGAATGAAATGATAAAATTACCCATAATAATATGTCATTAATTATTTTTAATATAGGTAAGAGAGTGACTTTCTAGCTATTCAATTCAAAATATTTTGTCTCTATACTTATTAAATATGGAGAAAGAATTATAATAAGAAAAATATGATATATTTAATATTACGGGTATAATAGAAAAAAATGTGTAAAAATTTGGTTATTAAAAGAAAGTGAATATTTAACATAGGATTACTCAAAATAATAATAAAGACTTTTATCAATATGAAGGAGGGAGTAAAATGTAGAAATAAATACAGACCGTCCGTCCGCCCGTCCGTCCAACTTGAAAAGGATGATGTTTTTCCGTAGACCACATTGAATTACTCCACAAAATATGTACTACTACAAACAATTACAAATATGAAAGTCAATAGAGTGGACATGCATTTCATTGTTTACCGACAAACGTGGAGGTCGGCAACTGTCGGCCGATTCAAAGGGGAGACCATGACGCCGTAATATTTCCAATAAATCTCCAACCGAATTAACAACAAGTTTGATTAAATAAACTCCCTCCTTTTTTTTTATTTTTTATTTTTGACGTCTCATTTAAATATTATTTTTAGACCTTCCACTTCTCTCTCTCACCTCTCCAGCCCCCCTATCTCACCGAATCAGCAGATCAAACACAGAACCCCCGAGTCTAATGATATGGAAGATAGATCAATACAAGCTAAATTAAGTCCACGAATTTAATAACTCCTCTGTATCTGTTTCTTTCATGAAGCCTCCTTGGATTATGTAGTTAATTCCTGGTATGTTTTCATTACAAACCCTAGATTTTCTTTTCTTTTATAACCACTGAATGGTTTTGTTTCTGGAAAAAATGTTTTTCGTTTTTTGCTTTGCTTTTTCCCAAGAATAAATTAGATATTGCTGACAATTCTTAATTGCTGAAAGATTGTTTTGCCTGTTTCCATAATTTTTTTTTTTATTTCTCATTGGCATTTCAAAGTTTGCTTTTTGTTTTCAATTTCTTAGCCATATTTGAGAGGATTTTTAAAATTTTATTTTTATGTTCTCTGTTTTTTTTGTTAGAGTTGGTGTTTGGGATGTTTACAGCAATCTGTGTTTTGGTTTTGGCTTTCATTTTCACCATCCTTTCAAAATTATGTTGTTTAAAAATGATTTAAGCTTCATTTGATTTGAATGATGTAATTAACTAATAATTGAACTTTAGTTTATTTGTAATGCATTGTTATTATATGCTGGACTGCGGGTTTCATTGATTGAATATAAGCCGTTAGAGTTTATGTTTACAGTTGCTTGATTAATTTCCATAGTCTATGGTGGCTATTACTATGATGTCATCCTTATTTTAGAATTACTATGTGTCTGTTTTGTTGTGTTTAAATTCTTTTATGAAGTATGAATATTATGATTGAAGTCTTTATTAGCTTTAAATTTCACTTAGTTAATATGGCAAGTTACATTGTTATCTGCTGCTATCATGACTACTAATCCCATAGATTATCCATCTTTTTCGAAATGGAACTTCTGCTCGTAATAATATTTTCAAAAACCTATGGTTAATTACAGAAAGTTCTCACAAGGTTTATGTGAATCATGGATGCGGCTGAGGTCGAAGAACATTTATACTCAATTGGGGAACCAAAGGTATATATAAATATAGAATATACCTTTTTCTTTTCTTTTCCCCCTTCTTATCATGGGAATCGTACCTTCGGCGAGTCTGAGCTTATTCCTTCCGTGTTATTGTTAAAATTTATGACATGTAAATTAAACCAGGCATTTGTTTTATGTTTAATTTTACATTTCAAAGTTGAGATTGACTATTAGTTGTAATTTTGGTCTGTTAATAGCAAGCTTTTAGAAACAATTTTTTTGCCGCTCCAACTAGGATGTTCCCCTTGCAATAGATTATTTACGTGTCATTTTCGGTTTTAATTTTTCTGTTTATATTCTTTCTTTGTTTGCCAGTTTCCACCGTTCTGGGTAGTTTCTACTAATTTGGTTGAATGACTAACATGATATTGCTATTGCAGTTACATGGAGGGATGTGCAAGATTCTCTCTACTATTTATTGCAAAGTGTTGGGCATTTTTCCTGACTTGGAAGCAGCTAGGCCTAGGAGCACATCAGGTATTCAGGCTCTATGTTCTTTGCACATTGCACTCGAGAAGACCAAGAACATTCTTCAACATTGTTCAGAATGTAGTAAACTGTACTTGGTAAGATTTTTTCTTGTTATACACTTAATGTCGATACAAATGTTCTTATGCAGAAATTATGATCCGCAGTGTTGGGATTACACATTGAGGGTCTTTAGTTGATATTCCTATTCTCCCAGCCGAGGAATTCATTTTCTGGATTTTGTTGGGTAGGGAAGAATATGTGTTGAACTCGGGCTTACCATAGTATGTATTAATGCGCAAGACATGTATACACGTATAAGTCTAACTAATAAAACATAATTGCTTTGTATGTGGGTTTGAATGGGTGGATGAGGTCCAACACCAGAAATATTTAAAGCTTATTCGTCCTATGTTAATACAAACCTTGATTTGTAAAATAATTGTTTTTGAATTGGTGTTCCTATATATGTATATATATCCGATATATTACATCAGAGGGATGTTTTACAAATGAAACAATTCTGATCATGCAGGCTATCACTGGGGATTCTGTTGTTCTAAAATTTGAGAAGGCTAGATGTGCTCTTGAAGATAATCTTAGGCGGGTAGAAGATATTGTTCCACAAGCTATTGGTTGTCAGGTAATATTGATTCGTTATCTTCTAGGTATCTCTTTCTGTGTCCATATTAAATGTGAATGTAGTATTAAAAGTTATTCTCAAAGGATTTTGCAAGTTTTGTGACCATCTGGAAACAATTTTGACTCCAATTTATTAAAGCAGTGGTTCAAGAATTTTCATTATAGTTTTACATATTTCAGATTTCAGAAATTTTAAGTGAAATCGAGGGGATTGAATTCTCACTTGCTCCGTTGGAGAAGCAAGTGGGTGACGATATAATTGCTTTGCTCCAACAAGGGAGAAAATTCAACAGCAACTGTGGTGACACTAATGAGCTTGAATCATTTCACCAAGCTGCTTCCAAGCTTTGTATTACCTCTTCGAGAGCGGCTCTTAGAGAGAGAAGGGCTCTAAAGAAGCTCATAGAAAGAGCTAGGGCTGAGGAAGACAAGCGGAAGGAGTCCATTGTGGCATATCTCTTACATCTCATGAGAAAGTACTCTAAACTATTTAGGAGTGATGTCTCGGATGATAATGATTCACAGGGTTCGACACCTTGTTCCCCCACTGTTCAGGGGTCGTTTGAGGGATGCGGTGGGCCTGAGGGCAATGGGCAAGCCTTTGAGCGGCAACTGTCAAAACTCAGTTCGTTTAATTTCAAACCAAACTTCAGGAGGTCAGGGCAAATGGCTGTCCCTCCTGAAGAGTTAAGGTGTCCAATATCATTGCAGCTCATGTATGACCCAGTCATCATTGCTTCAGGGCAAACATATGAAAGGATTTGCATTGAGAAATGGTTCAGTGATGGACACAATACCTGCCCAAAAACTCAGCAACAGCTCTCTCATCTTTGTTTGACTCCTAATTACTGTGTTAAGGGTCTGGTTACTAGTTGGTGTGAACAGAATGGAGTTGTTGTTCCAGATGGTCCCCCAGAGTCCCTTGATCTCAATTACTGGAGGCTGGCTTTGTCAGAGATTGAATCTGCTGACTCAAAATTAATTTACAGTATTAGCTCCTGCAAATTCAAGGGCATGAAGGTGGTTCCTTTAGAGGAGAGTGTTATTATTGAAGAGACCGAAGGAAATGAACAGGAGGATGTGTCTGCACCCGAGGATGAGCCTGAGGGTGAGGCTAATGTATTTGGAAGGTATGAGGAATTTTTGACCATCCTGGACAAAGAGGAGAACTTGAGGAAAAAGTGCAGAGTTGTAGAACAGGTAAGGCACTTGCTGAGGGATGATGAGGAAGCTAGGATTTACATGGGGGCAAATGGTTTTGTTGAAGCTCTGATGCGGTTCCTAGAATCTGCTGTGCATAAAGAGAATGAGATGGCTCAGGAGATTGGAATTATGGCTCTCTTCAACCTAGCTGTTAACAATAACAGGTATATACTTGTGTCAGTTATTTTTTATGTTGAACTTGATGGCTATTCTCACAGACCAAATGTAACAATAACAGTTTATTTATTTATAGGGTTCCGAACATAAAAGATGGCTCTCAGCATAATAAATATTAGCCTGCATATCTGCACCCGCACATGGGAAGTTATGGTGGGCCGTTCTGCATTTTTACCTCTCTTTCACTCCCTCTTTGGCAGTAGTTTCCATATGTCCAATTTGTATATAGATTGAAGCAACAAATGCAGCCTGTTGCATAGTTTTCTACTGGTGACTTGTCAATCTTTGGTCTGTTACCCTACACACCTAGCTTCCCTCGTGGGATTCTGAAGTAGAATCGATACAGGGGGAAATTAATAGATCTTACTTCTTTTGATACTTAAATTTGACTCTGCTTTAACCACCCTGAACAACTGTTCCATCCTCCCTCAAATAGAAAAAAGTAAATAACAATGAAGAAGGGTCTTATGGAATTATAGGATTAAGAGGTCCAAAGTCCAGGGTTGTAATTAATTGGATGTATTGAGAGGTGGACTCATTCCCCCTTTCTGCTCTTATATTATGCATGTTTTAAGTCGATCATTTGGCTGAATTTGTTCCTCTTTTTAGCCATGAAGGCCTATAGTAATATATCCATGAACTTTTATTTATTTATTTTGCCTTTCAGAAACAAGGAAATGATGTTGGCAGCAGGAGTACTTCCATTGCTTGGGAAAATGGTTGCCAATTCCAATTCTCTTTCATCAGCGACAGCCCTTTACCTGAACCTTTCGTGCCTTGAAGAAGCAAAGCCCATTATTGGCTCGAGTGAGGCCGTCACTTTCTTAGTTGAAGTTCTTCAGGGAGAAACTGATCCCCAGTGTAAGATGGATGCACTACATGGTCTTTATAATCTCTCCAGCCTGCCCTCCAATATTCCTCGACTTTTATCAGCTGGCATAATCAATGGTCTTCAGCAAGCTCTGATCAAGGATTCTGGTGACCGTATGTGGACAGAAAAATCCATAGCAGTCTTGATCAACTTGGCTCTGAGTAAATCAGCAAGAGATGATATCATATCAACCCCAGGCCTTATTAGTGGGCTTTCGACTATATTGGACATTGGCGAGCCTATTGAGCAGGAGCAAGCGGCAGCTTGTCTTCTAATTTTATGTAATGGAAATGACAAGTGCATTCAAATGGTTCTTCGGGAAGGGGTGATACCTTCACTGGTGTCTATTTCAGTGAATGGAACTATGAGAGGAAAACAGAAGTCTCAGAAACTTTTGATGTTGTTTAGGGAACAGCGGCAACGGGAACCACCACCAGTTCAAATCCGTGAGCTCCCTGAAAGCAGTGAGATGACCGTGCCTCCTGAAGAATCAAAACCACTATTCAAGTCGATCTCAACGAGAAAATTTGGGAAGAATTTGAGTTATTGGTGGAAGAACAAGAGCTTTACCGTGTACCAATGTTGAGTTGAGCCTCCCATCCTGTTATATTGGCAGTTTGTAAATTACTGATGCCTCACCCTTTGTGTTATGTGTTGTGTCCAGCTCTCCATGGGCATCACCTTTTGTTTACCACTGAGGAGATGTATAGGCCATGTATGTAATCATCTATGGGATTTTGGTCAGTCTTGTGTTCTCTAGTCTAGGTTTACATGTATTTTCAACCAATATGTAGTTCAATAACCTTAGATAAGATTTCTAGTTGCACATGGACTTGCATGTTCCTGTAAATGTTAGTGATCAAGTAATGCAGCTGAATCTTCTACAGACTACACCCTCTTTTATCTTTTTTTTTGTTGCTCCATTTTATATCCGATGGTTCCTCTCTCTTGTCGATTCATGTTCAGCCAAGGTAAGGCGTGGAACAAATATTGTTTTACTGTATTAATTTAGGCTCTATTTTTATTTATTTATTTAAAAAAAATCATCTTCTGAAAGTTACTTTTCATATGATAGACCATTATGAAAGCTCCAATATTATTTTTATTTTTTTTAAAAATATTTTATTTCACATTGACTCCTTGTTTTCTGAAAATTTGTTTCTTGTTTTCAAATTGATTCTGTTATAATAAGTTAAGAACATGTAAAATTAAAACAGGAGTGACATAAATAGTTAAACCGTTGTTGCATGGTCGTGGGCTCGAGCCCCACGGTGGGCGTTTTTTTTAAAACATCTATCATTCATCCATGAGCCCCAATATTTATTTATTTTTCTTCAATCTTTCCTTCTTTCCTTGTTAGAATATAGGATCACACAATCTTTTCTTCCTCCCTTGTTAGAATATAAGATCACACACACGTACACAAACAATATAGAGTTAAAATTCACACAGATATTTACGTGGTTCCCACGATTAAATCTCCATGCAAACATTTTTGTTGTTTATTAATGATTCCTGATTACATGAGAACTTACTGATAGATAGTATTTATATATACTAATCTTATTCCAACCCTACTTCACATTATGTCTCAATTACCCATAATGTTCCTGTAAAAACAACCAAGAAAAAACTCGTACAAGCCGAGGAGGCTGCTGCCTTGGCTCACACAAAGCATTTCAGACAAGAATAACCCAAGAGACATCGGCTGCTACTCTCAACTTATACCCATCGCGCTCTGCGCCACCACAAGCAGTAAACTCCCGAATCTCACGGTGGCGCAGGCACGCTGAATATAAGTTTGAGTGGCGTATGGCGTATCTACATGAGCCGGTGAGCATTGGTCGCACGATCCGTGACGAGTTCTCTAATTTCACTTCATTAATTTATTTTTGATCAACTCAAATTCTTTCTACATTTTATAATTACGAACTTTTTTTCTATGCGCAAATATTGCATATAGATTCATGATTTATATACAAATTGTGTAATAATAAAATTCATTTACTAAATATTCAAATCTATTGCATCAACATTTCTTTATAGCTTCATTATTGCTATATATTGGAGTTTATTGCATCAATTATTTCTTTTAATATCATAACTAATTTTGTTAAACTCATTTATTTATGGATACTAACCTCAATATTTTCGCGTACAAGTGTTGATTTTATTCATCCACACAACACCTGTTGATGAGGTGAATAAAGACCAAAACAATGATAAGGTTCAAATTATATTTTATCAATTTTTTCTAGTTAGTTGAAAATATCCTAAATTATTATAGATGGAAAACTTTTAGATGAATTTGTTCGAAGCTCTGTTTTATATCAATATATTTACTCTTCAAATTTGAATTCTTAACCATGGTTGCATGTATATATATATATATATATATATATATATATATATATATATATATATATATTGTCAGAGCGAGTAGTAATTTGCTTATGACTAGCTAGCTTCTTATTTGACCGGATCAGGATCGACCGATATATTATTTCTTTGTCAAACGATGTCGTGCCTTGTAATTTAATCTCGCTCATTAATTCCGTCGATACCATGCATATCATCCAACTGAGCTGACCGATGGTTTGGCGGGACAAATTCATGCGCGCTGAGCTGACCGCATTGGAATTGGCATATATGTCCATTCCACATCCAACTGCAATAATTATTTGTAATTTTGTAGGAGTATGTGTTATTTGCCTATAAAAACATCGCCAGGCCGCACTTTTTAACTTCGAAATGAAACCTCATTTGAAATCGTAAAGATAATCAAGTGGGTTAAAACAGACGGAACTAGATCAACAGTAACCCATGCCAGAAATAGTGAAAAATTAAGCAAGAAGGATATCCCACAAGGCCTAGGCCACAATGGGCTGATTATATATGTATTTAATACAGTACAGTACTAAATGGGTAGAAGTAAAATCATTTTTTCATGTGAATGAATAAGAAGTTGGGAATGAAGTTCCTTTTGTTGGATTCATGTGCCAGCTGGCCTCGAATAGTTCTAAAATCGGATCCTCCGACACAATGTTTTCTTCATTGCTTCCGTCGTCGTCCTTGTCCTTGTCCTGATCAGCTTCGTCGGTGCTAAAATAAGTTTCAGGATTAATTTCCTCGGTCACATGACAATCTTCAGCACTTTGTTTTTTTCCCTTCTCAAGAATTTCTTTGTAACTGCACTTGATATTCCCAACCGTTTCAGACGACGACTTTGAGTTGGAGCAATTAGCATTAGAGTACTCCGCCGATCTCTCCAAATTAATCTCGTTTTGGGACTCGCAATTTATAATATCAACCGTAATCTCCTTCTCCCACGTATCATTTGAACTACTCCTAAATGGTATTATTGTAGGTATCAAAAAATTCATCCACGCGGTGGTCAATACCCAATGAAAGAGTAGAGGAAAATTATCAAACTTTGGTGGAAGAGTTTCAACAGCATCGATGAGGCTGTCAATCTTGTTGAATAAAGGCTTTGATGGTGGGAAAATTGTTGTCAACATGTTTACCACAACTATGATATGATCATCAACAAAGCTGAGCAATATCAGCCATTGATATTGCACCGCGTAGATGAATGGTAAGGCTGATTTAAGGAATGCGGCAATCTTTTTAGTAACTGCTCCATCAAGATCAACATCTTGTGCTAATTTGGTGCAGGCTTTTTCAACAATTATAAACAATGAAACTCCAAAGGGGTGTAACAGTCCACGTCTAAATATCACTCCGCTCTCTGCTGTTGATTCCACCTGACAAATTCATTTAAAATCATGTACTACTACTACTGCTATAATATAGAAATTAATTACTAACAGGAAGAATATATTAATTAATGCAACCTTAATTCGTAAATAAAACTGTTTTTTTTTTTCTCTTCCTTCCTTCTAGAACTCGCTCGATGAATAAATATATATATATATATATTGTACGTAACGTACATCTCAAATGATGTAAGAATTAAAATCTTAATTGCGCAATGCATACACAATTGATCACAAATTAAGGCGCAATTATCTTAACATAGTTAATTAATTAGACTGATAATTAAATCAATCCTGGTTAAAAGATCGTACGTACCGATGGCAATGAGGAGTCCGTTGAAGCCATAATCTTAGAGATCGTATACTGAAATTATAGATAGATAGATTATATATATATATATATATATATATATGTGTGTCAATATATATGTACGTGTGTTTAGATTTAGAGAGAGAGAGAACTCAAACCAAAATCAGACTGAGGTAGCCAGGTTAGGAGAGAGAAGAAATTAAGTATACAGATTTAATTATAACTTACTTTAAGTGCGGCGGGAAATGGGAAGAATGGGTGGTGGTTAGGTTTATTCAGCCCGGTCTATTTGGATTTTCGGAAGGATACTAATTGTGTGTTGGGTTGGGGCCTGGGCCTGGGCATGGGGGTTTTAAAATTAGGGGTCCTTTACATAAGTATACAACATTTAGAAAGTAATTATACTATTAGTGTATTCATAAAATATTTATATAATTAATACAATTTTTATATTTATTTATAATATTAGTGTAATTAGAATTCCTTAATTTAGGGAATTAGTATAGGATTCAATTCATAATAATAAAGAAACCTAAAATCAAGGAGAAATAACTACCATAATTAATAATTCAAATTCAAATATCTTGGATCTAACAAACAAAACAAATTCAAATTCAAAAATAATAATTAAAATTCAAATATTCAAAGTTTGACAACGTCATCTTCCTCCTCCCCTTCGCCGGTCATCTTCCTCCTCCCTTGTAGCGCCACTTCAACACCATGGACGCCTACCACAAATTGCCATTATAATGAAGGTTGATTTAGTCAGAAATAAAAAAGAGAAAAGATAAATTTTAGTGCGGTTGGTATCCAAATATTTATATAAAAGTAATCATTTTAAATTTTTGTGGGTAACAAAGAGAATTTCGGTCAGGTTAGTAACCAAAACTTTCAAAGGTAACAATTTTAGTTTTTGTTAGTTACATTTGTATTAAGGTTTGGCTACTAACTACATTTATAAAAAAAAATCTATAATAGATTTTTATAATTAATTGGTAACCCAATAAACCTCGAATTGATTACACCTTCAGATTAAGGGTTGGCTACTAACTACATTATAAAAAAAAAAATCTACAATATATTTTTTTTAATTAATTGGTATCCCAATTAAACTGAATTAGTTACATTTGTATAAAAAGTGTTAGCTACCTTTGCACTATTAAATAAAAAAAATTTATAATAGATTTTTTAAAATAAATTAGAAACCTAATAACATTTGAATTAGTTACTTTGTATGAATGTTTGGCTACCAATGTATTTTATAAAAAAAATGCAAAGAATTGTATTTATGAAAAATCGATCCATTATAATCAATCCACCTCAAAATGGGCAAAAAATGCAAAGATGCGACGCCTCCTCCACAATGTAAAGGCCTCCTCGATGAGTACGTTGTAAGACCCCAACTTATTATAAATAAAATTAAATTTTCTTTATTCATTATTCTAAATTAATAAGGTGTTAATTTGATATAATGCTTTGGTTATGGGTGAAATGTGTAAATTTTACAAGATAAGCAAGTGGTTATAAAATATTCATTTTGTTTGGGAATATTCTTTTCGATCGTGGAATATTCTTTTTGTGGGAGAATATTAATATGCAATTGCCATGATCATTAAATGGGCTCATAATGTAGAATAAGCGCATCGGATGAAGAAAATGACAAAGTATGAGTTTTTATAAATAACTTGGCGAAGTTATTACAAGATTAACCTTCGTTAGAATACACAGTGGTTAAAATACGATGAATACGCGTGGTTGATAAGAGTATTACCTGTCAGATTATTACAAAGATTATTGAATTATTGATTCATACGTAAGAAGGCACTACTCAATAATTGTTACAGTAGTTACTGTTCAATATTTTATTTTATTGATTCAATAATTGATGCGTTGATATTTAATATTATTATTGTTTCAATAATTATCACTGCACAGTATTTCCCATTATCAGATCAATAATTCATATTATTTGAATAATATTATTAGATAACATTATTGACAATGTCTAGAAAGTTCTGTCTAAGGAGAGGTTTGGTCACCTAATTGTGCGCCAGTAAGAAAAAATCTTTATTGAAAAGCTCTCTCTTTCCGGGGAACGGCCTAGTTGTCATAATTGTGATTCTGTAATATTATTTGTGAATAATTAATTATTGATTTATATGATAAGAAAATATTTATTTGATGTGGATATAAATGATGGATTTATTTATGTGGTTATAAATGAAGGAATTAATGCGGAGATGTTTTATCAGTATTCTATCGGAATGGAGGTATTAAAAATCACCCGTTTATTGATTTTGGATATTTTATAGTTGGAATTTGGAAAAACTCAAAGCTACAAAGTTGTAGAGAATTCGATTTCGTGTGGAATAGACATAAAATTCGTATTTTTCTGATAAACGGGCTATTTCTATTGTAAGACCCCAGCTTTTTAATAAAGATGAATTTTTCTATAAATATTATTTTTGAATATTATGGAATAAATTTGATATAATGTTATAGTTGTGGGTAATATTTATAAATTTTGCAAAGTATGCAAGTTGTTATAAAATATTCGTTTGGTGGGGAATATTCTTTTGTTAGGGAATATTAAATGACAAATGCTCAATCATTGGTGGACCTACAACATTATTGTTTGATTGAGAAAGCGACAAAAATATTTTTATAAAAATAACGGCGGAGGTGTTATTCTGAATTAAAACTGTTGAACTACAAATTGGTAAAAATACGATGTCTGGCGTGGTTGCGACAAGTAGCATTAGCGGTATTGATTATTGATGCTTATATGTGAAGTCACCTCATTATGCTCAATTATTGCTACTGAGAATTCTTTGCATCATATCTCTTATATTATTGATTCAATTATTGTCACAAGATCAATCGTATAATATGTTATAGTATTAAATCAATAATTGAGGCGACAAGTTATAAATGATTAATAATTATTGAAAGATTAAATATGTGTTATGATTTGTGGTAAGTTTGATTATTTTATGGGGGCTCATATGTCATCATCTAAGAGTCTCTTCATCAATAGTATTTACCTTCGTCAATAGTAATTACCCTTGTGAATAGTATTTACCTTCATCTAATATAGTAATTACCTTCGTCAATAGTAATTACCCTTGTGAATAGTATTTACCTTCGTCGATAGTATTTACCTTCGTTAATAGTAATTACCTTTACCAGACGTCGAACCACTTGTCGTTTCACATTACAAAGATCGAACCACTTGTCGTTTCACATTACAAAAGCGTCAAACCAATTCGTCAAGCCACTTGCCTTTTCACACGGCGGCTTAAGCTAGAAATCTTCTATAAATAGAGGCCTAGGGCTTCATTATTTTCACGAATTCATTCAAGCTATAGAGAGAGAAAGTATAGAGAATAAAGAGAAAGAAGAAGAGTATTTTGTTACTACACCGCTTTGCAAAGATTCAATCTCCTACCAAATGTAAGGGGTGTTATTCTTTCTTATTCATGAAAGAGAACTGTTGTTATTCCATTGCTTATTATTACATTGGAATAACTTTTGTATAAGTGGTTTACCCTATACTTGGTGACATTCTTCTATTATTCATTGGAACATCACATGCGTGTGTTTTACAGGACTGGTTTAAAATCTTTATTATTATTACATTGGAACATCCATGCATGTTTTTTACAGGACTGACCGGTTCCGCTCTTTTATTATTCTGTTGGAACATCACATGCATGTGTTTTACACGGACTGGTTCCGTCTTTATTATTCCGTTGGAATATCCTATTCATGTGTTTTACACCGGATCCGGTTCCATCTTTATTATTACATTGGAACACATCCAGCCGGTGTGAATTTCACACGACTTTGGTTCCGTTATTTATTATTATGTTGGAATAACACATGCTGTGCGATCTATCGCATGCATGGTGATTTCTTTTGTTATTCCATTCTTTATTATACCCGGTTAGTTAAAACTTTGACTTCTATACTCCATGAAATTAGTAGAATATCCTTGATATTTGTGTTTCATCCAAATATCTTTTCATGGAAATATTCTTCCGATCATTCTTGAATTTTACTCTACAAAAACAAAGATCATGTTGATAATTTGGACGTTAATAATTCTTGAACTTGTTTTATTGAATTCTTATATCATTGTCATCATCCTCATGTTTATATTTTTTGAAAGTCATCCGTGGCTGTAGTGCATAGATGGACTTGGTATGATTATGACCGAGAGACTATTCGGTGTAATCATGACCGTAATGTTACAAATGATGTGATAAAATCCTCGATTGGTAGTAGTGCATTGATGGACGATTGTTGGCATGATCATGACCATTAATGAATACACAAATATTCTTGGCGTAGTGCATGAATAATTGTGGTCGTGATACTTAAAGAATATCCTGGTAGTAGAGTGCGGGGTGATTCGATGATGTGAAATATTTATTAAAATTTGAGTCTCACTATATAAGCGATGATGAAAAACCTTTTAAAACCTAAAAGATAGTAGACTTTATTTTCTACTTGACTCTTTTAATGGATTCAGATATTCACCGCAGCTTAAACGGATTTATGCCTATTGTATTTTATCGGTTTAACATTATTGAAGACTATTGATAATTTATTCTCGCATTATCTTTAGTCATAATATTTCTTCTTGGGCTAGTTGAGCTCACCCTTTCTTTCTTTATTCTCTTGTGAAATGATAATATAATTTGGGACGACAGTGGGAAGCGAGTGATGGTCTCAAGATAGCATTAGTAGTCCTCACTATTACGTAAAATAGTGTGATAATAATCAGTAAAGAGGACTTTTATTTGAGTTTGTATAATATCTAGTAGGCGATATTTGTATTTAAACTCACTGATTTATGTCGTATTATACTACGCAGTTATGTTAATAAGTTGTTTTTAAATTACGTACCTATGTAAGTGTTAACCCAAGATGGGTGATGTATACCTAATTTTGGGGCGTCACATTTGGTATCGAGCTTAGGATATGATCCTGGCTAAGATGAGAAGAATAGTACTAGGAGGAGAGGCGGGGAATACCTTCGCTAGTATGACCTACCTAAGTTTATGTGATATTTTATTGGTTGGTCGGAAGATAGGGATATTTTTGTTACATGTCAATTAACCTTTTGTTTTGTGGCGATGTCGAAAATGACATCCGAGAATGTTGAGAATAGCAATGGAGCGCAGCGATTGTTGATTCACCACATATCAATAATCGAGGATAATGTGCATCAGAGGCGATAATCCTCATGAAAACAACAACACTTGACCAAATGGACGAATGATCAAATGTTCGAGAGGCTTTATGCAATTTATCGCAACAAAGAAAGCGAGAGCGACTCTGCCCAAAACGTAGGTGGAAACACGGAAAACTCTCGGCGGTCACCGCTAAACAATTTAAGGAGTGGGACCACCGGAGTTTAAGGGAGAGCAAAACCACTTCGGCGGAAGCATGGATAAAGCAGATTACAAGATATTTGATGTCTTGGGATGCTCAGAGAGCAAAAGGTTCCCTTTCGCGCCTTCATGTCATGGCGAGAGGCGGATTCTTTGGTGGGAATCCAGAAAGCGTACTCAACCAAATTGCATGAAGATATCTTGGGAGAAGTTCCAGAGTGCATTCAACGACAAATACTTTCACGAAAGTATTCGCCACATGAAGGAGGTGGAGTTTATCAAGTTGGAACAAAACAATATGACCGTGTCGCAATACGAGGCAAAATTTATGAGTTATCACGGTTCGTCCCACTTGGTGGATAATGAAGAGAGAATGCATGCGAATGTTTTTAAGAGGTTTGAAGCGGAGAATCGTCAACATCTTATTTCATAAAGCGTGTGTTTGTATTCAGATGTTGTAAATAGGGCTCGATTAGTGAGTAGCGATAATGAGTCCACCTTAACTAAAAGAGAAGCAAATTAAGCAAAATTATAATACCAAATGAAAATAGTCATCGAGGCGGTGACAACAAGCGTGGAGGAATCAACAGGCAGATATGGTAACCACTTCTTGGTAATCAGGTACAAAACAATAAGAATGGACATTTCAAGAAAAGGAGATTCAACAATGATGGAAAGAGCGTCAAAGACCAAAGACCCATTGTTAAGGAAGGAGAAAGACCACCTATCATATGCTTCAAATGCGGAGGAGAGGACACATCGATCCAAGCTGCGTCATGCCGTCAAAGCATGTTATAATTGTGGAAGAGAAGGTCACTTAGCTCGATTTTGTCGATTCATCAAGACAAATTAAACTAGGGATGGAGGCACCAAAGGCCATCCCGGAAAATTCAAAACCCAGAGTGCAAGGGAGAGCATTTGTTGTGACCTCCCAAAGACCAAGGAATCCGAATGAGGTCATCACGGGTAAGCTTATCATAAACTCTAATGAAGTCTATACTTTATTTGATCTGGGTTCTACCCATTCTTTTATTTCTCCTACTTGCGCCATCGATTAAATTTGACTCGGAGAAATTAGACTTTGACTTATCTGTGGAAACTCCGTTGGGAGAAACCTTCATTACATCCAATCGTTTATAAGTCTTGTTTGGTTCAAATCGGTACCCTCACATTACCTCCGTCGATCTTATTTCATTAAAATACTTGCATTTGACGTGATTCAAGGATTGATTGGTTAACTACTTATCATGCAAAAATTGATTGTTTTCGTAAGGTTGTTAGCTTTCATATTCCTAATCAACCTATTATGCGAATTCAAACGACCAAACCATTAAAATCAATCACGGTCATCTCAAGCCATAAAGCTATTCGTTTATTGAAAAAGCGGATGTCAAGCTTTCTTAGCTCATGTCATGATTTAAATAAAAATACGCCGGTTTTAAGCGATATTCCTATTGTTAATAAATTTCTGACGTATTCCCCAAGAACTTCCCGCCTACCCCGGGCGTGAAATTGAATTTTGTATCGACCTTGAACAGACAAAACCTATATCCAAAGCCCCATATCGAATGGCTCTATTGAACTTCGTGAGTTAAAGACCCAAATGCAGAATTGTTAGACATTGGCTTTATTCGTCCCAAGTACTTCTCCTCGGGGTGCTCTGTTTCTATTCGTGAAGAAGAAAGATGGGAGTATGCGACTTTGTATTGATTATCGGGGAGTTGAATCACGTCACCATCAAAAATAGGTATCCATTGCCACGTATTGATGACTGTTTGACCGATTGCAAGGAGCCAAATTCTTTTCAAAGATTGATCTTCGTTAGGATATCACGATTGAAGATTAGAACCACTGACATTCCAAAGGCGGCTTCGCCGGAACTCTCAGACGGGCATTATGAATTCTAGTCATGTCCTTTGGATTGACTAATGCTCCCGCCGCCTTCATGGATATGATGAACCAAGTATTCAAGGAATATTTAGATCACTTTGTGGTCGTCTTTATTGATGACATCCTTATTTATTCCAAAAGCCGTGAAGATCATGAAGCAACACTTGAGGTCGACACTCCAAAAGCTTCGTGAATATAAGCTTTATGCCAAATTGAAGAAATGCGAGTTAAGTAGCATTCCTTGGGCACGTGGTATCAAGTCATGGAATATCCTCATTGACCCAAAGAAAGATTCAAGCTATTCAAAGTCGGGAACAACCTAAATCGATGATAGAAAGCACGTAGCTTTCTCGGTTTAATTGGTTATTATCGGAGATTCGTGGAAGGATTTTCTCGAATCGCTATTCCATCGACTCGGTGACTCGAAAGATACAAAGTTGGTTGGAGCGAAGAATGTGAGAAGAGTTTTCAAGAACTCAAGAGAGACTTATTTCAAAGACTGCTCGACAATACCATCTCGCCTCGGAGGATTTGTCATCTACGGTGATGCTTGGGGCAAAAGGTTGGGATGTGTTCTCATGCAACATGGAAAAGTAATAGTTTATGCCTCATGACAACTCAAAGAATATGAGAGGAATTATCCTACTCGTGATCTAGAGTTGGCGGTATTGTTGTTTTTTGCACTTAAAATTTGGAGGCATTACTTGTATGGGGAGAAAGTGGAGATCTTTTACGGATCATAAAAGCCTCAAATATTTCTTCACTCAAAAGGAACTCAACACGCGACAACGACGTTGGCTTGAATCTATTGAAAGATTATGATCATACCATCCAATACCATCCTGGAAAAGCGAGCGTGGTAGGACGATCGATTGAGTAGAAAATCATATGCAATACGAAGTGCGATATTGTCAACGTAAAGGCCCATTTTGTGTGACTTGCAAAGGATGGAGATAGAATTAAAAACTCGAGGGGACGCGTGTGATGATAGCGAGTATACGAGTAGAACCGACTTTAATTGATAAAGTTAAAGCGCTCGCTAAGCTACAGGACACGGGTGATGCGCGTATGAGGAAGAAAGTGCGAGAAGGTGCTTATCAGGAAGCAAGAATCGATGAAGAAGGAATACTTCGAGTCAACTCCGGACTTTGTGTTCCTAACGACCCACGATTTAAAGTATAATATCATGATGGAGGCAACACAACACACCATTTGCAATCCATCACAGGAGTACCAAATGTATCATGATATTCGCCATACATTTTGGTGGAGCAATATGAAGAGAGAGATAAATTTGTTTATCTCAAGGTGTCTAACTTGTCAACGAGTTAAAGCGGAGCATCAAGTACCAAAAGGTCCATTGCAACCACTTGAAATTCCGAATGGAAGTGGGAGCACATTACCATGGATTTCGTTCACGGCCTTCCTAAGGTTTCTCAAGGCATTGATGCGATTTGGGTCATTGTTGATAGTTGACCAAGTCCGCTCATTTCTTACCGACACGGAGAAACTTATACACTTGAACGTCTTGCTCGTCAGATGTACATAAACGAGATTGTAAGATCGCATGGTATCTGCCGGTATCCATAGTTTCGATCGAGACCCAAGATTCACTTCACGATTTTGGGTTAGTTTGCAAAAAGCTATGGGCACAGACTTACGATTTAGCTCGGCATATCATCCTCGACGGACGGACAATCGAGAGGACTATTCAAACTCTTGAAGATCTATTAAGACTCGTGTCCTTGATTTCAAGGGAGTTGGGACAAGTTCTTACCATTGGTGGAGTTTTCCTACAACAACAGTTATCAAGCAAGTATTGGCATGGCTCCATTGAGCGTTGTATGGAAGAAAGTGTCGTTCTCCGGTATCTTTGGGATGAGGTGGGTGAAGCAACGTTGTTGGGGACCGGAGTTGATACGTATGACTACGGAAAAAGATTCAAACGATCCGACAACGTATAAAAACCTCACAAAATCGACAAAAGAGTTATGCCGATCTTCATCGAAAGGGCGTGGAATTCGATATAGGAGATCGTGTGTTGTTAAGAGTTGCTCCATGGAAAGGAGTTACAAGATTTGGAAAGAGAGGAAAACTTAACCCTCGATTCATCGGTCCATTTTAATCCTCGATCGAGTAGGGGCGTGGCCTATAGACTCGCTTTCTGTGCCAAATATGTCTCGTGTTCATAACGTTTTTCACATATCTATGTTACGTAAATATGTGAAAGACCCGAACCATATTATTGAGTTAGAACCGGGACGAAATAAGCGGAAGATTTGGCGTATGAAAGGTTCTGTTCAAATTTTGGATAAGAAGGAACATATTCTACGCTCGAGGTTATACCTCAAGTCAAAGTTTTGTGGAGGAACCACGATGTTGAGGAAATGACTTGGGAGTTAGAATCGAAATGAAATCAAGGTATCCTTACCTCTTGACATACAGTATCGCATTCTAATTTCGAGGGCTAAATTTCATAAGAAGGGAGGTTGTAAGACCCCGACTTTTTAATAAAGATGAATTTTTCTATAAATATTATTTTTGAATATTATGGAATAAATTTGATATAATGTTATAGTTGTGGGTAATATTTATAAATTTTGCAAAGTATGCAAGTTGTTATAAAATATTCGTTTGGTGGGGAATATTCTTTTGTTAGGGAATATTAAAGATAAATGCTCAATCATTGGTGGACCTACAACATTATTGTCGGATTGAGAAAACGACAAAAATATTTTATAAAAATAACTACGGAGGTGTTACAGTTTAAAAGCTGTTGAACTACCCGGTGGTAAAAATGCGATGTCTGGCGTGGTTGCATAGTAGCACTGCGGTATTGATTATTGATGCTTATGTGAGAAGTCACACAATTTATGCTCAATTATTGCTACGATGAATTCTTGCGATCATATCTCTTATATTATTGATTCAATTATTGTCACGATGATCATCCGTATAATATGTTATAGTATTAAATCAATAATTGGGGCGACAAGTTATAAATGATTAATAATTATTGAAAGATTAAATATGTGTTATGATTTGTGGTAAGTTTGATTATTTTATGGGGGCTCTATATGTCATCATCTAAGAGTCTCTTCATCGATAGTATTTACCTTCGTCAATAGTAATTACCCTTGTGAATAGTATTTACCTTCGTCGATAGTAATTACCTTCGTCGATAGTAATTACCCTTGTGAATAGTATTTACCTTCGTCAATAGTATTTACCTTCGTTAATAGTAATTACCTTTACCAGACGTCGAACCACTTGTCGTTTTTCACATACAAAGCGCCGAACCACTTGTCGTTTCACATTACGAGCGTCAAAACAATTCGTCAAGCCACTTGCCTTTTCACACTAAGGTCTTAAGCTAGAAATCTTCTATAAATAGAGGCCTAGGGCTTCATTATTTTTCACGAATTCATTCAAGCTATAGAGAGAAAGTATAGAGAAGAATAAGAGAAAGAAGAAGAGTATTTTGTTACTACTGCTCTGCGGTATTCAATCTCCTACCAAATGTAAGGGGTGTTATTCTTTCTTATTCATGAAGAAGAAGAATCATTGTTATTCCATTGCTTATTATTACATTGGAATAACCTTAGTATAAGTGGTTTACCCTATACTTGGTGACATTCTTCTATTATTACATTTGGAACATCCACATGCATGTGTTTTACAACCGGGACTCGGTAAAATCTTTATTATTATTCTGTTGGAACATCCATGCATGTGTTTTTACACCGGACTGGTTAAAATCTTTATTATTCTCATTGGAACATCACATGCGTGTGTTTTACAGGAGGAATTCGGTTAAAATCTTTATTATTCTGTTGGAATATCCTATCCGTGTGTTTTACAGGATCCGGTTCCATCTTTATTATTCTGTTGGAACATCCCGCTCGGTGTGAATTTCACCGACCGGTTCCGTTATTTATTATTACATTGGAATAACACATCATAAGGCTTCTATCGCATGCATGGTGATTTCTTTTGTTATTCCATTCTTTATTATACCCGGTTGGTTAAAACTTTGACTTTCTATACTCCATGAAATTAGTAGAATATCCTTGATATTTGTGTTTCATCCAAAGTATCTTTTCATGGAAATATTCTTACGATCATTCTTGAATTTTACTCTACAAAACAAAGATTTATGTTGATAATTTGGACGTTAATAATTCTTGAACTTGTTTTATGAATTCTTATATCATTGTCATCATCCTCATGTGTTTATATTTTTTGAAAGTCATCCGTGGCAGTAGTGCGTAGATGGACTTGGTATGATTATGACCGAGAGACTATTCGGTGTAATGTCTTAATCGTAATGTTACAAATGATGTGATAAAAATCCTCGATGGTAGTAGTAGTGCATTGATGGATGAGTTGTTGGCATGATCATGACCATTAATGAATACACAAATATTCTTGGTAGAAGTGCATGAATAATTGTGGTCGTGATACTAAAGAATATCCTTGGTAGTAGTGCGAGGGGTGATTCGATGATGTGAAATATTTATTAAAGTTGAGTCTCATTTATAAAGCAATGATGAAAACCTTTTAAAACCTAAAAGATAGTAGACTTTATTTTCTACTTGACTCTTTTAATGGATTGCGATATTCATTGCAGATTAAACTGGTTGTCTATTGTATTTTATCGGTTTAACATTATCAAGACTATTGATAATTTATTCGCATTATCTTAGTCATAATATTTCTTCTTGGGCTAGTTGATTTCACCCTTTCTTTTTCATTTTCTTCTGTGAAATGATAATATAAATTTGGGGACGAGTTGGGAAACGAGTGATGGTCCTCGAAGATAGCATTAGTAGTCCCTCACTATTCGTAAAATAGTGTGATAATAATCGTAAAGAGGACTTTTTATTTGAGTTTGTATAATATCTAGTAGAGCGATATTTGTATTTAAACTCACGATTTATGTCGTATTGTATACAGCAGTTATGTTAATAAGTTGTTTTAAATTACATACCACGTAAAGTGTCGACCCAAGATGGGTGATGTATACCTAATTTTGGGGGCGTCACATCTATGAATTGTTGGAGTTTCAGAAAATAAAATAATTTTTATTAATTTATGGGTGGGACCCACTTTTGGGTTGGTGTTGAATACACACGGGAAATGCTATTTTTTCTTCCAAGATGGCATGCTTGATTTTTCCAAAGGTGTGCGTAGAGGAAAAAAAAAAGAAATAATAATATTTTATTATTTTAGTCTCTGTAGGCGTTCTAGTATTTTCTATAAATAGACATTTAGGTTAGAATTGAAAATCACACCGAAACAGTTTTTTTTTCTCTCAGATTCTCGGCGTATTTTTGTGAGTATTTTGATACTTTGAGAGTTGTTGTTCTATCAAGTTTTCTTGCTTTCATCCGATATTAGATCGAAAGACCGTTATTTTGAGGTAAAGGATGTTATTTTCTTCTTAAATGATATTATTTTCTTCAATATCATTACGCCGAAATATTGGTGAATTTTTTAATCAAATTTGGAACTTTTTTTGTGTGGGGGTTATTATTCACGATATCGATTATTTATTCACGATACTGGCCTTTATTCACTTAATATTATTAATTATTCACCGAAAAATAAAATTTTCTTCTTTTGTCCAAGATGTCTATTATGGTTATTATCTTTGATTGTATCCATGTTTTGATTTTTATTTTGAATTCGCTTTACAATTGGTTATTATGAAGTATTATTGATCTTGGATAAACCGTTATACTGAATCCCTAATATTTGTTCTTCCGTCTCCATTGGATTTGTTTTTTAAAAATATTTTTATCATCCTCACCCTCCTAAATGATGATATTCTTGAATATCTTTGGCTCATAGTGCAAAAGATGAATGATTAACTCGATGAATATTTTTACCAGTAGGGTGCAAAAGATGAACAAATGTTTGAGATGAACATGACCAACCGAGTGAAATAAATGAATATCTTTGGCCAGTAGTGCAAAGGATGAATATTTGATTAAAAGATGTATATTGATTGATGTTCTGAGGATAAAATATTGATGATGGACTCTTAAATCTTAGAAGATAGTAGAATTCATTCTCTACGTGACTTTTCTAATGGGATCATTGTTTCATCAGATTTGTTGATCTAAAAAACTTGTTGCCTCATTATATTCTATCGATTTTTTTCTGTTGAAGACTAATAATAATTTGTTGTATATTATCTTAGTCATAATATTCTTTCTTTGAAATTTAATTGAGCTCACCCTTTTCCTTTTATTCCATTTTCTTTTCGTGGAGGTGAGAACATAGCGAGGATCGAGTCGGGGTATGGAGTGATGGTTACAGAAAGATGTTTTTGTCCTCACTATTTCGTAAAATAGTGTATGAATAATTGTAATGAGGACTTATTTGGGTATGGATATTATCTAAAAGATAATATTTGTATTTAAACTCACAAAGATGTGTTGTCGTATTTTTGCACGACAATTGTATTCATCGAAATTGTAGTTGCTTTCGCATCAATGTATTTGGCATATTTCGAGAATGGGTGTTGTATATCTATTTTGGAAGCGTCACATACGTAATTAATTCTTTTGTTATCCATCCATCTAATCTAAATTAGATGGTTTGTGCTTGTACTCATTTGTTTCTCCGCTTGATTTTTGGGTGTCCATCACCATCTTCCTGAACTTCATCATATCAGCATTGTATGCACCCGTATCGTAACTTTGAGTTCTCCTTCCAATGTCGTTTTTGAAATAATCTGGTGGAGAGAATTAGGAGGAGGAGAGAGAAAGATGTATACAAAAATTTTGTATTTTGTATTTAAACTTATTTCAAATAAAAATTCCTCTTAATTAAACAGTAATCATCTCCACGGCTAGCTTGTAAACCTTGCTAATATACAAATACATGCATGCCTATTCACCATCTCTCCATACTTCCCGGAGGAGCTGATATCTGACAACATTTCGACCGCCCTTTCCTTTTGGCAACTTGTCACCGATGATTGAAGTTAATGGGGAGTCGAGCTCCTCCAGCTCATCATCACTAGTGTATGCTTTTCTGAGCACTGACGATCCGCTTCTCCGTAGAGACTGGCTGCCTACCTCTCCCAAAATGCCTGAAAGTGAGGCTGCTGCAGGTGGAGAATAGACTGTACAACTTGCAGTGCATGGAAACCCTGTGAGAGTCTCTTCGGCAGCCTCTACAGCATCCTTCATCAACAAAAACGGAAAAAATAAAATGGTTTTAACATGAATCAAGGCTTAACTAATGATCCTAATGCAATGCATTACCTAGATGCATGGAACTAACTACGGGAATAATTAAACGTCCAATCAATCTACTCTAGCTGATTCTCAAACTAGAAGTTTTAACTTTTTCTCAAGGAATGTACCAACCTCAGAATCCAGGGCATCAAATACCGAATCCGGAAATGGTTCTGAACAGAACTCGTCTGGAACAAAATTGTTAAAAACCCTCTTGATCAATGGTGCAGAAAATGTCGGGCAAACCTTCAAAAGATAAAATATGTAAACAGTCATTCAAGGAAATGATGTGGATCATTTAAATATTTTATGAAGAAACTTGAGTTACAAGTACTAACCTCTTTTCTTGTAGAGATATCAGCAAGCATTTCAAATGGAAGCATCATGAGATCACTCAATGCATTAAGGAGACGAAAAGGCTTGAAGGATGTATCAAATTCCAACCTCTTATCATCACCAAGATTATCAGTATCTTCAAGGGAGTCATTATCTTCAATGCCAAAGAGATCCGTGAGCCATCTTGACCAGTTGCCAATCTAGTACCAAGTATAAAAGAGCCAAGATCCTCAAATTAGATAACTGAAAATTACGTTCTTCATGATTGATCGATAGAAAATTTTGGTTAGAAGCTCAGTAATACCACACCAGAAAATAATCGTTACCAGCATATTGACGGATAAAACACGATATAGATCATAACATGGTAAGATGTTTTACTACTCACAGCATTTTTTAGTTGTGCGCCAGACCCAAAGCTTGATCGCCCGGAAGGTACTGGGAGGACTTTAGAATCAGCTATGGGATCAGACACAGGATCTGTTGGCATTTCTTCAGCTGATTCACGAAGAATGGCATTAAACATTGCCACATCAAGTCTACTCACTAACTGCTCCATCACCTAGAACACGAAAGGAAACACTATTCTGATCACAACTGATCAACCAATATTACTGCCATATGTTGTTATAAAAAACACATTAAACATTTAATTAAATTCAAATCATCCACAATGCAGATTTAGTGGCCTTCTCTCTAAGGGTAATGTAAAATGAACCAACATGCTTTCGAGTCCAAATATAGTACAGAACCGGCAGTCAACTGATATTGCCAAACTAGAAGAGTATCAACTGATACGTCCACCTAGTAAATACACATATCCCATGTGATATGGTTGAGAGCACATTGAGGAATAGAATTCTAATTCATCGTCACATACCAATCTAGCTAACACAGGTAAGCAGCCACACTCATGCCCTCCGGCACGAATCGGACAAAGCCTTTCACAAGCATCCTTGAAAGCCCTCTTCCAAAGTTCTACAGAAAAATTCCCCTGCTCTTGATCACCCAGTACATATCTACTTCCATTAGTTTTCCTTGAGCTTGAACTCATGGTTCTACTGCTCTTTGCAACTGTAGGCTGCATATGTGGAGTCAGGGTCTGCAAAAGGCAAATGAAAATCAGATATGTTAAGGAATCACACTTGAGCAAAATTTGCTATTCAAAGAAACTCAAACAGAAGCAGGTAAAAGAATAAGTAGCAAACAACCTGCCACCACACTGACTCGACGATCCGAGAGAAGATCCAAGCTTCAACCTTTTCCAGTGTGATGGTAAATGTTATTGGATCCTCCCAGTCATCAAATTCTTCTCTTGATTTACTCTTGTCTTCCACAGAAGGAGATGACTTATCCCATTTCCTTAAAGATCTTCCATCAGACCCATTTCCACCACCACTACTTTTGTTGTGTGGTTCAATAAGTGATATTTCCCTAACAGCCTGGCTGACAATTGCTCTCAACATAATTGAATTCGACAACCAGAATGTCAACCTGTATAAAATACAAAGCATACCTGGTGAAATTACCAACATAACATATGATGCACTATAATGTCCGAAGAATTCCCACATCATATAAAGAGTGGTATAAACCTTATGCGCAAATTATACATGCATTTTCATGGCCAACAGTCTCCCTACCTACCCCTGTCCCCCAGCACATACACACACAACTCATTAATGGAATACCCAAACAGCATGCACAATATCCTTTTCAGGCACCTTCAATCTGAGACTTATATCACCAAATTGAAAGATGACTTTCTATAAAGCCCACTATTGGTGTTGCTCAATTTTTAGAGTCAATACAGAATTAGCATTGGGTTTATCTCTAAAGATTTAAACAGGCATTTATCCAGCTCCACACCAAGTGGGGGGCTTAATATACAAATACACAATCTTTACGATAATCAACCGCACCTTTAAGCATTGCACAAGGCAGTGGATCACTCATCCTAGTATAACTCTCACCCAATCATCTGGAACTTGATATTTTCAAAAAATTCCAACCATTTAAAATTATGCAAAATCCAAACTTATGATCAGATAAAGTATATCTAAGTACTTGACTGATATGTACCTTGGCACATCATTTCCACATGCTTTGGAGACCAAAACTAATCCCGAGGCAACAGCTCTTGCTGCACTTGCCCTTTTATCTTGGGACCTTGCTTTGCAAGCATGAAAATAGAATCTGGAGAGGCGCCGAGCTGGAGCATGGACCTTGTTTGTTGAACTCCCATGCTCAGCAACAACAGAATAAAGACCAACCTCAAGGGCTGCTGCTTCCCTCAATTCTTCCTCAAGCATCTCAGTTCTAGATTTCCATTCAGTTTTATTGCCAGAAAAACCATTTGTTGGCTCTTTCCTTCCAGTTGTTGCACTGCTTGTAAGGTTACTATGAGCATCATCGACACTACCTATTTTCTTAACCTTCTTGATGTTCTGACTATTGCCATAAAACATGTTGGGCTTAGCCGGGTCAATTGGCAAATGAGCAGATTTCACATGCTTTAGTTTGCTATTGGTTAATGTAGTTCCCTGAACTCCAACCACTCTGGATGTCAGAATAGTACTCTTTAATGTGCCTTGTTTTTTGGTAGCATCTTGTGAAACATTACCAGCTACTTTGTTTTCCGGAGCTTGTGTCTTCTCCTCTAACATCTTTTCATCATTTGCAACTCCTCGCCTTTCCATTTTCTCTTTCCCATCTCCCAAATCAATATATAAATCATTTACAGTTGTTGCCTCCACTTTTATCTGTTGAGGTACAAGTTCATTGGCATTTTGACTGGGTTGATCATCTATACAGATATCAGTGTCAGAGTTCACACCCACCTCAATACGTGAGGTTGCAACTCTGGCTGTAAGTCTGTCAAAATTTTCTTCAGCAGATTGCATTGTATTTTCTTCAATTTTGCCATTCCCAGGGGCAACATTTTTATGAAGATTATGGCTCGTATTTTCTTGTTCAAAGCTTCTCATGCAGTCTCTTGAGTCCCTATTTGTATCTCGATATTGTAGGGATGAGGAAGAAGACTGAACTACAGGAGGATCATATTCTTTCTTGATTGACGCAATGTTTTGTTCAGGAAAATTAGACATAGAAGCATGATTGTTTATTAGATTCTCCGGATCAGGAGCCCAGTCTTTTGATGACAAAGTGTGTGAACTCCCAGTTGGCTGTTTGAATGCTTCGGTCGCTGGATTAAGTATTGGTATCAAAGGTTCTATCACCAAAGGAAGAACAGGCTCTGTGTTAGCCCTTCCTATGTCTTTCATAGCTGAATCTGATACAACCTACATTTTTTACAGTAATAAAAAATTAAAAACACAAAACTCTTCAAGATGCACAAAACTCAAGTTCAAACTAATGCACACTGTGCAACGAGGTTAATCCTTATTTTTTCTTCTTCTAATTGCTTACTTTCTGTCCTCACCATGTTAATAGTCCTAACCCAAAGATGCATAGTTTGACAAACACAAAGATGCAATCACCGTCTACAAATGTTGACCTTAGGGGGGAAAAGAAAACATCTAAAAATCATTGTTTAAGTCCCTCTAGAGGAGTAGAATGAACCTAGAGCATCAAAACTATATCATTTACATTAAATCTTCAAGATCCTCTTTTTAGTAATTATACTTGTCCATTTTTCGAATCTACCAAAATTTGATAGTATCTTGCGTTTTTTAATCTTTGCAAATATCCTGCGACCAATTAAAACAATATGATACATATAGTTTTGTTAAACTCATCAAATGGAATAATCACCACAGAGCATGTGCTACAGGGATGATAAAGTGCAATAGACAGTCCACAAACTGACCAATAGAGAGATACACTGAGCTCTATGTACTGTAAATAGAAATTGAAATTAACTTCTTAACATAAGTACATTCTCTTTCTGATAATTAATCAAGTCAATCAGAGTGGATGTCATCCCAGAACTGTACCATGAATAAATAAAAAAGAATGGACACAATTACCTTCTCACTTTGATAATGTGAAGCTTCTACAGCCTCAAAAGCAGAAGAGGCGATAGTCCGTGATGAATGAGAAGAAACATCATCATCAGTAAAAGAAGCTATCTCAGATTCATCGTCATTTTCTTCATTCATTAATTCAGAAACAGATTCTCGCCCTTCATTTTCTACAGATGCTTCTTTTGACAAACTGATCTTAGGTGACGAACTGGAGCTAATTTTATCAATTGGCTGTATTTTAAGAAACAGAACAGGTTGCACTGTGTTCTTAGAATTCTTCTTGCAATTCACAGGAGCACTAATTGTTATGACATCCTCGATAATTCCATAATCTGCGAGATTTATTATGACAGTTCCCAGGAGCTGACCTTTAGCTACCTTATCCTTTCGAGGTTCATATAAGGAGAACTCCAAGAAGTTCTTCTGAAATTTATCATGGGCTTTTTTTTCTCTACATAAAGTTAATGGAAGTGTAAAAGACATGTTGAATTCAATATTATCATCCCCAACACTAGAAGTAAGGGAACCAGAATTATGATCACCATTTTCCCATTGAAGTAATATTGATTGCACCGATCTAAGAGATTGAGATGGAGGCCAAGGGTTAATATTCTCTACATGGACAAGATAATCAACTTGAACAGAAGCACCCTTTCGGTGCCTTGATCGCAACCCAAGAACCATGGTGGGTATTTGTGATTAACTAGATGCACCTGAAGTCAAGAATACAAAATTTCTGTTAAGAGCTCACGTGAAGATCGGAATTAGAATACACATGAATATATATATACACAGAGAAAAATTATTAGCGTTATTTAACAAATTTATTTGTAGAGCATTGCAATTGAAATTTGAAAGCAGACAAAGAAAGGCTTTACATACAAATCAGTAATGCTTTTGGATATACCCCAACCTCCATATTCAGCTAAAATTTAATACACAAAAGCAAGCAAAATCATTTGGATATATACAATACATGAAGCAGAGTTCAACAAATGTGTGTCTGAGAGAGAGAGATAATAGAAGGCAAAAAAGCAAGCTCAATTGAATCAGATTGAAAGAGTTTTATATCTTTAAACTTCCCAATTAGGGTTTTAATAGCAGAGTTCAACAAATGAATTAGGGAGAGCTGGTATTAGGGATCAAGAGAGAAAGTCGAGGAGAGAATTATTAGGGTTTAGACTGAAGGTAAAAAAGCAGAAATTTAAGCTCAATTGAACTGGGTTGTTAGATTGTGGCAAGAAGTGTAATAATAAATGTTAACTCAATTATATTTCAGGTTCAGGTTCATTAAGTTTAATAGGGTAGTTAATTAATAATATATAATACAATAATAGAATATTTTTGAGCATCAAAAATAAACGCAACCAACCTACAATCATATAACCATACTTTACAATAATAGAATAAACTTTGAACATTATTAAAGCAACCAACCTAGAAAAATCAAGCGCAAAGGAGAAGTAAAACACAGTAAAAAGCCGATCTTGTAGATTTTCTAGAAAAAGGACGAGGTGGAATCAATATAATGCAGCCAATTTGAAGTACCCAAAAGCTACAAGGAAGAAAACTTGTTGATGGCGTGAATGATTGGTGCTTGGTGCAATATTCTTGTCAGCTTTGTTGATCAATTCTTTTCAGTTTTGTGATTGTTTGTAGCCGAAGATAAGCTGAAAGTGAGAGGAAAAGTCGAAACGCATACGGGGAGGGAGGGAGCTTAATGGCGAAAAGTCGATGAAGAAGATGACACAGTTGATGATGTTGCGCTGGTAACACAAAAGTCCTTTTCCCACACGATAGACAGATATATACACACATACATATATATCATCTTGCCTTATAAACGAAATCCTATAGTTTTACTTTGTAGCATGACATAACTAAATGATAAAACTTTTTTTAAATTATTTTATTTTAATTTATTACGAGAGAAAATTTGGTAGAAATTACTTTGACACAGAAATTCTATATATATAATAGAAGAAAAATTCTGGACGAATAGATAAAATTGTAAAATAGTATGAGTTTAATTTTCGTATTCACGAAAAAGTATTGTAATAAAATAATACTTAGCAATAATATACAACAAAAATTGTATTACATACATATTTTGAAATTATAATTATACTTTTAGTGGTGGGATTTTATATAAACAAAAATTTTAAAAATAAAATATAACACCTACCTTATCAGTAGTATTAATGTAATAAAAAAATATAGTTATCGTCATTAATTATGAGTTTATTTGTAAATAGTTAGTATGCAAAGTATTATTCTTAATAGAAAGAAATGGAGAATGCATTGAATAAAAGATTGATACACAGAGGAATTAATGTGAGTTCAGACATATTGGTTAATTAATTAATAGGACCCAAACGGATCTGGAGGTTACTAGTACTACTAATTAATTTGAATCCAAACACTTAATTGAAATACTTATATTTGAAGTTGCCACAACTAATTTCATAAATGTCGAGTAATCCAAATCCTTCTGGAGGAAGGAAAGAAGCGGTCAGGCTCAGGCCAGGCTATCTTCCATTTCAAGTAATATGATATTTGAATCGACTTTTTAAAATAATGAGTTAAGTTCAGTAATATAAAAAATAAATAATTTATTGGAAAAACCTTTTAGGAACATAGTAGTAGAGCTTGAATTGAATTGAAGCAACCACGAACACGTCTGAGTTGAAGACATCGACTCTGTTATTAAAGTTGAGTTCAGTTCAGGAGATGTTGACTGTGGAGGTTGGATCCTCTCTTCCGCACCATACTCATTTATTTATTTATTTTATTTTATGCATACACTTTTATTACTACTGTTCTAATCATCATCAAATGCTCTAAGCAATATCTGGTCGAATACTGATGATAAGCAATAATTTGTTTGACAAAATACACATTTTCAAAGAAATGACGAATTTATCCTTCACAACACACAAAAAAACATCATCATCAGGTAAGTCACCCTGACCCTACTTTGCTCATCAGCTCAGGTGCCAGTCAACAAAAAATAGAAGCATCTTCTCTCAGGTGCCAGTCATACTAGTGTTCATTCATACAAACATAAAACCAAAGAAACATGTTCGTTGCTCCACAGGACAAACGAGCATCCTGAATCACATCTCCTCCCCATGTCTGGTTCTGGAGAGTACATTCTGCATCTTTATTCTACACCATGCAACATCTGCAAAACAGGAGACAAAGCAACAAATATTACCAACAAGTAGTAATCCAAGCACCCTACACTAAGAAATCTACACAGAGCCCACAGCCACTAGGCCTACACAAATCAAACATAAAGTGAAATCATGGACATGTCATCTAACCCTTGGTTTATTACATGTCTTCCTCTATGAAAGAAGTAATAATACAAAATTGAGGAACCAAAAAAGTGCAAATCTTGCACTTTTCTAATTTATATTTGGAAACCCGCATATAGATAGCAATTCAAAATTTTGAGGCTGCAATCATGAAACATCATATACTTGGTCCTCTAACAAACAACTTAGTACTCCAGAAAGTAGCCTTCAAAAGTGGCCAGATCTCCCAATAACATTCGAGTGTACTTTAAAAACTATACGTCATTTGACACATCACTTGTACTGAACAGTCTAAACCTAATAAACAATATGCCACACCTCTATGCGTACCAAATGCAAGGATGGAACTAAAAAAAACAGTCAAATTATGATATTTACAGACAGAAAAGAGTCGGTAGTTCCTACTGTTTGAAATAGAGGTAACAATATATATATATATATATATATATATATATATATATATATATCTTAATTTCTCAAATTCTTAGTTGTTTTTTCCAGCAAACCATGTAAATGTGGTCAACAAACAAATGAAGGTTAGATTTCCTTAAGAACTAAATGGAAAGCACGTCGGTTTAAGAGCCAACCCGATGTGGTAATTCAGGCAGCAGCAGCCTGTTGTAACTCCCTATCTGCCCGCTCCCTGATTCTCCTTTCAAGCTCTGGTCTGAAGTGCCTGATAAGACCCTGAACAGGCCAAGCAGCAGCATCACCCAAAGCACAAATTGTGTGCCCTTCAATCTGCTTTGTCACCTCCTGAAGCATGTCGATCTCTTCCAACTTTGCATTCCCAACCTTCAATCTCTCCATGATCATCCAAAGCCATCCTGTACCTTCCCTGCAAGGTGTACACTGCCCACAACTCTCGTGCTTGTAGAAGTAAGAGAGCCTAGCAATTGCATCCACAACATCAGTTGACTTGTCCATCACAATAACAGCAGCAGTCCCCAATCCCGACTGGACAGCCTTGAGTGCATCAAAATCCATTAGCACATCCTCACACATGTTCTTGGGAATCAATGGAACAGATGAACCACCTGGTATCACTGCAAGTAAATTGTCCCATCCACCTCTAATGCCGCCACAGTGCCTCTCTATCAACTCCTTCAATGGTATACTCATCTCCTCTTCCACTGTGCAAGGCTTGTTCACATGACCTGACACACAAAATAGTTTAGTACCAGAATTGTTTTTCCTGCCAAAGCTAGCAAACCACTCTGGCCCACGCCTTAAAATTGTTGGAGAAACTGCTACCGTTTCCACATTTGTAACAGTTGTAGGACAGCCATATAGCCCTGCATTAGCCGGAAAAGGAGGCTTCAATCTAGGTTTTCCTTGTTTTCCCTCAAGGCTCTCTAGAAGTGCAGTCTCTTCACCACATATATAGGCACCTGCACCATAGTGGATATGTACATCAAAATCATAACCAGATCCACAAGCATTCTTCCCTAAATATCCAGCTTTATAAGCTTCTTTCCTAGCCTTTTCAAGGTTCAGTCGTTCATTCACATATTCACCCCTAATGTATATATATGCAGCACTAGCCCTCATTCCCACTCCAGCAATCAGGCATCCCTCTAATAACTTGTGTGGATCATGACGCATAATTTCCCTGTCTTTACATGTTCCAGGTTCACTTTCATCAGCATTGACAACAAGATAGGAAGGACGGCCATCAGATACCTTCGGCATAAATGACCATTTGAGGCCAGACGGAAAACCAGCACCACCACGCCCACGAAGGCCAGATTTCTTCATTTCATTTACAATCCAATCAGTGCCCTTGAGTACTAGATCTTTTGTTCTATACCAATCACCTCGTTTCAGAGCACCTTTGAGAAACGGATCATGCAAACCATACACATTGGTGAAAATACGATCTTCATCTTTCAGGCCACCAAAGTGGGTTTTCTCTGCGGGAGGGGGAGGTGGTGGAGGCTGTGGAGTACTACCAGTTGTTGCAGACTGAGTACTGAATAATCTACTGCCTATTCCCCAAATCTCATTGCGACGCCGAAACAAAGCAGCTCTATGCAGAGAAAGCATGCCCTTGATAGGTGCCTATCGAAACATTGCAGAATAACATCAAATTTAGAGAAACAAGACTTAAGAGTCCACCATTCATACAAGCATTATTCCATCAAACTATCATATATACACTAACCAGTAACCACCAACAATAACTTAATCAGCATTTATGCTTCAAGGATCTTACTCAAATTAGTATTCCCGCATGTACATACTTTAATCAGTATTTACACAATTCCAAGTACTAGCGGGACTAATGGCACAAGGCTTCACAGTTGACATTGTTACAAAGAGAGGATTATTAAACGTTTTAAATTTCATAAATTCTAAATAATTATTGGTATGGTATATTAAATGACCCATTGAAGTAAGAACAAAGTATTGACGGAAGAGGAAGGGAAAATAAAATGCGAGGTGGGGGTAACTTTTGACCATTAACATTTCTTTCTATTTTAGTGTTCTTGTAGATAGTTTACATGAATGAAATTAGTGCTAGAATCCAATTAAACTAGTAAACATAAGAGCTTGG
This sequence comes from Panax quinquefolius, assembly GCA_020205615.1. Classification (NCBI taxonomy): domain Eukaryota; kingdom Viridiplantae; phylum Streptophyta; class Magnoliopsida; order Apiales; family Araliaceae; genus Panax; species Panax quinquefolius. The sequence continues at coordinate 124,517,243 of CM035159.1, read as the reverse complement.
CTGGTGCACACAAAAGAATAACAGAATAAGGTTCATATGTTATCAATTATATTAAGCACATTGTTCCAGTTCGTCCACCTATTTCAAATTGTTGGATTTTGGGTATCCAAATGGGGCAATGGGTCCGACTCATTTGGTTTATTAGTCAGCTTATGAGATTGACTAAATATTTACGTAATTGAGAGTTGGAGAGTTGGAGAGTTGGAGAGATTGGAGGGAAGTGGTTCAGACTAAATATTTACGTAATTGAGAGTAGGAGAGTTGAAAAGATTGTAGGAAAGTGGTTCAACTACTTCTGCCTAACGTCTCCTCTCCTCAGTACCTCACAATTAATCAGTTGGCCCAAATAAACCCTAGAAACTTATATCAGTAACCTCTCCCAATACAGATCCAAAACCTAACTGTTACGAATCGTGGATTTGAGCTCCATTCTCGTATTGTAGTTTGGAATTGGGTTACAGAGGACAATCAATTACAGAAAGCTTTCCGCACCAAAAATTATATCATGCTTCAAGAGGTACGATTTAATTTTCGTTTTTGTGTAAATATGTCTCAACATAGATCATATTATTCCTTCAAAAATATTGGAAACTAAAAAACTACTAAAATAAACAAAATCTCTCAATTTACCACGTGCCTATATACTAATCATTCCTGAATCCAAGATGCATTCAAAGGTATCCAGTAAACAGTGCAGGCCCAAAATTCTTTAATCAAAATGAAAACTTTAAAGGTCCGGGAAGCAGAATTGAAATTTACATATGAACTTATACTACAGACTTGTGTGGTGACCGACAAAAGTTCATCTTTTTAATTAGCAAAAAAAAGTTTTTTTAAAATTTCAGAAGGCATTAGAAGTAGAAACAAGAATTACACCCAGCTAAATTCTAGGATTTTACTCTCATTTTATGCCTCTGGTTTTATTCAGATTAAGCGAAACGCCCATTGATTTTCGTAGTTATCCTGGTTAAACCCTAAAGAAGAATCACCTGATCCATAAACAAGCTCAACCTTAGCAATTATATAAACACATATACAAATCCCTAACGTATAGAAAGTAGAGAGAGAGAGAGAGAGAGAGAGAGAGCGTACCATAATACCGTGAAAAAGTTGCAGAAGAGAAAGATGATTCAGTTTCAGTTGGTGATGATTGATCCAGTGGAAATACATCGCGGGCTTTAATTCCCAACAAATACAGACATTGATGGACCGCCCGTTAAGTATGTCCAACGAAAGTCGGCCCAAACATAATCGAATTGGGATAGAAGTCAAAAGTGGTTGAGGAATCACCTGATCCATAAACAAGCTCAACCTTAGCAATTATATAAACACATATACAAATCCCTAACGTATAGAAAGTAGAGAGAGAGAGAGAGAGAGAGAGAGAGCGTACCATAATACCGTGAAAAAGTTGCAGAAGAGAAAGATGAGATTCAGTTTGTGTTGGTGATGATTAACGGATTCATGGACCGCCCATGAAGTATGTCTAACGAAAGTCGGCCCAAACAAAATCGAATTGGGATAGAAATCAAAAGTGGTTGAGCTTTTACACACAAAATAATTATTTCATTCTCTTAAAATAATAAATAAATAAAATCGTGGATGGAGTATCAAATCAAATGGTCCAAATATAGTATTTTATTTTATTTTCGTACGGAAATATATCATTAAGCGGGAGGGTTTGAAGATCCACGAAACATAATTGGAATTGAGGGCAGATGAGATCAAAGACTATTACAAATGTTTTTCTTTTTCCAAGACAAATACTGTAATATATCGAGAACATTGGTATGGAATGGAAATGATTCATTTAATAAATGTTTATTAGACATAGAATAGAATACTCCGATAATTTAATCAAACGGCCGACAGCTAAAATAGATATTATCATGTACTTATTCCACGTGAATTTAAATAAACAACTGTTTGTTTTTAATTTACTTAAAACTTTGGGAGAGCCATATGTGCATTGTGCAGGCCATATCCGGATCCGGATCCGGCTAAGGATGATGACGAGGACGGACGGTTTTTTACTTTGATTCCGGCTGTTGCACTCATTCTTCTTGCTGTTATCATCAGTTGGTCAATTTTTATTTCACCCGATTAAAATTTTAATTTCAATTTTTACCCTTTATTCAATCACACTCTTCTAAATTTTGTAGTAAAATATAATTTAATGCAGAAAAAACAAACAAAGTTATAAGAAAATATAATATTTTAAATTTAATTCCAAGTCACTAAAACAATCATAGTTTAAATTAATTAATTAATTTATTTTTATTAGTATAAAGGCATTAATGCACATCATCAAACAATATGAGAATTTATGCGCTCTTATATAGTATTTTTTATGTATATAATTACAATCTATCTATACAAAATAGAAATATTTTTGAACATACTTAATTTCTCGTTCAAACTATATTAAAAGATCTTGACCATCAAAACTTTGGGATAAATCTAACCCTTCAAAAAACATTGAAGGTAATAACTCTCTCTCTCTCACTCATGCTGCCATGCTGGGTTGGATAAAATACTACCATCTTATTATAAAATATTATATGAAAATGAATATTTTTATAAATATAAGGGATAGTTTCACAATACTTTTCTCATATTAATAAATATTTTTATAAATATAAGAAATAATTTCATAATACTTTTCTCATATTAATAATAAATAGATATCACATTAATATAAAATAAAATGAAATTATGACATTTTACTTATAAAAAAACTGAAATTTTTACTATAGAGATATCACCTCCATAGTGCCAGAGACACGGGACGTATATACGAGACTGCGTCAAGGTAACATTTTAACTATGGTTAAGCAGAACACTACTCTTAGGGGGTGTATTCAATTAAGATTTTTAAAGACTTCTAAAGATTTTAAAAGTTTGGTTGTATTCAATCAAGACATTTAAAGAGTTTATAAAAGTTTAGTGGTATTCAATTACAACTTTTTTAATGTTTTTAAAAGTTAAGTGGTATTGAATTAAGATTTTTAAAAAGTCTATAAAAGTATTTTGGTATTCAAAAAGTCATAGACTTTTCAGATTTCTATTAAATGGTAGAGTTTGACAGACTTTAGAAAAATAATTATAACTATCAACCCATATCCAAAGTCTGACCTCGTCTCTAAAAATTTCTAAAGACTTCATATCTCATCTTAATAAACTAAATAAATTTAAAATACAATTCACATGAATTCAATATTTCTAATTACTTCACATGAATTCAATATTTCTAATTACTTCACATGAATCCAATATTTCTAATTACTTTATAATCTAGAATAATTAATATACATTGTACCCACAAAAATAAAACATTTATTTTGTTTTTGTAGTCAACGTATAAAATTCAAAATTTGTAAATTTTGAATTTATTTGTTATTTAATAATAAACACACGTTATTATTTCAAAATAAAAAATAAATACACAATATTTTAAAATTTTATAATTTAAGTAAATTAAATTAGAATCGAGTTAAATGAAAAAAAGTGAGAGAGTGGGAAAGTAATTTATATAGAATACGTACTTTATAGTGATATATAGTTGTATAAAATATATAAGTTCTTCAAGTTTTTATCATAATTTTATTATATGTTACATTACTAAACTAAAATTTATTAAAAGAATATAAATAAAAAATATTTTTTATTTAAAAATAACTTGCTATTTTAAAATATACATGAAAAAAGTATATATTATTTTTATTTGCAAATTTTGATACTAAGACGAGAAAATATTCAAATATTTGAATGAAAATCTATATATATTGCAAATGTTTATATATTAATTTTTAATTGCTAGTTACATAAATAAGTATTGATGACAACTTTTGTAGACCTGGAATGAAAAACAATAATTCCAAATAAGCATATATGTAATATGTAATATATATATATTTCAATGAAAAGTGAAGCTTAATTTTTTATATTAAATCGTTAGTTTCTAAAATTTTATTGGTATCAGAAAGTATTCAAATGTATTATGAAATGAGTAGAATAATATGAACGCTTTCAACATATATAAAATCTCATGCCACAATAATATAATGAGATTTACTCTAGTTCATGAAAAAAAGAGGGAGATGTTGTACACATGAATTAATTAATAATTAATATAAGTTGCAAGATATATTAGAAGTATACAAAAGTTTATCATAGTCTTGATAAAAAGTTTATAAAAGTCTATTACTTATTTTATAGAGTATAAAAATCATTTTAAAAAAGTCTTTAAAATCTTTGAAAGTCATTAAAATCCTATAAATTCTACAAAAATATATTACTTAAAAAAAATCTTTAAAAATTTTAACTGAATATACCCTTGCTCTCCAATAAAACGCATGTTTTCCCTCCTCCCTGACGTTTCTCTGTTTATACACGCACTCGTAGACACATTAATGCATCCTCTCGCCGGCTAATCTCACCGGAACGGAAGCAAGAAAAATGACTATATTCGCCAACAACGGCGTCGGAGGATTTATGTCGGGTAAACAACAAGTATTCCCCGTCGATTACGAAGCTCAGGTGTCTCAACGTCTTCTGGACGCTGCACATTCGAACGACCTGAAGGCGGCATTCGACTGCCTAACTGACCCGTTCGTCGACGTCAACTTCATCGGAGCTGTTAATTTTAAGGCCAGGAAGACTGAGATCTTGCTGCACGATGAGTCCGCCAATGAAGTTCGCGTTGAGTTCCAAGAGTTTAAAACGGAGCTCACCGCTTTATTCCTCGCTGCTAATGCCGGAAATGTGACTCTCGTTGGAAAATTATTTAAACCTTTTCCTGCCTTTTTCTTTTTGATTTCTTAGCTTTTTTATTTAGGACTCGTTTCTTTTCTCCCTTGCCTTTTAAGGACTTTATTTTTTTTTATTTGGTAAAATTGAAGAAAGCTTTTGAGTTGTTTAAAGAAAATGGAAACTGGGAACTAGCAAAAATATACTAGCACGGTTGTTTTTTGAGCTTTTGTTTTCCATTTCAAAATTTGAAATTCTAGATATCTGTTTATTGTAACGGATATCCACTAGTTGATTAATGAGATCATTACTATATTGATTTTTGTATCTACTTTCTAGGCTGGAATTATAAATTATTGAAGTAGTTGTAATGAGCAGAAGATGATTTTTATTTCCCCATATCCAACTAGCATATAATTTTTGGTTGACTGTTTATCTGCATATCCTAGATATTCTTTCCTTTGACAAATTATCTGATATCAGAATGGGGTTTTATTTTGTGTAAATTTGTTCATTGCGAATTGGCCAAAACTAAATGCTAATATTCTATACATCCGCAAACGAGAGTCTTATTGGATTCACACTTAAATATAACCCTTTTTTTAAAACAACAAATTTAGTCTTGAAAAATACTCCATTTCTTCCACACACACACACACACACAAAAGTCCCATTTATCAAATTTTTATTCCACAAAAATAGTCACCTTTTATTGATTATAGTATAAAATAATAAAATCATTTTCTCAACTTTATCATCATAATTTCATTGTCACCACACCATTACTAAACTAAAAACTTACTATCTTTAGTGTAAATACGGAATAAAATACAATTTTAACATTTGCAAATTAATAGAGATTGAGAAGAACAATGATAATCCGTCTCTTTGTGGAACCAAGATGTTGGCATTCCGTCATTTGTTTAAGGGACCCATGCTTGTTTTTGTTAAAAAAAATAATAATTTGAAAAGACAAATATGTCCTTAACATATTATGATTACAATGTTCTTATAGTGATGAATTGTCGATGCACTTATTGCTATCAAATTGCTTGTTGAATTCATCAATTGGACATTTTGGAGCTTGCATATTTAGAATAAAGATAAAGAATATGCTACTTTAATAATTTATCAATGCAATATTTGTCACCAGTACCACTGCTACTTTTTAGATTTACACCTACAATATATCGAGCAAAAAAAATAAATAATTTTTTTAACTAAATTTTGTGGGAGCTTTTGGACTGTTTATTTTTAATTATTCATAGTTAATATCTTAATAAATAAATTTATTCACATGAAATAGAAGAGGGTGAATTTCGTCTTTCCATAAAAGTCAAATGATGAGCGTAGTGCAGGTAACAAATATTTGAAAAACAATAACACTGCCTCAAAATAATACTAGTGCTGATGCCAATTAACTCTGCCAAAAATGGCAATAATGTTTTTTTAGTAATGAGGTTGATAATTTTTATGACAGAGTGTTGGAGCTGATGTAAACCAGAAACTATTCCGGGGATATGCAATAACAGCAGCAGTAAGGGAAGACCATATTGAGATATTTAAGATAATACTAAATAGTGGGGTTTCTCAGCCTGCATGCGAGGAGGCCTTGCTGGAGGCAAGTTACCTGGGATGGGCCAGACCTACTGAGCTCCTCATGGGAGCCAGCATGATTCGCCCACATGTTGCGGTGCTTGCTCTTGTCACTGCATCTTGTAGAGGGTTTGTTGATGTTGTTGAGACACTCATCAAGGTAATCATATTGCTGTTTCTGTCTCTCATGCATGAGGGACATCCTAGAAATTTTATTTCACATGCTACCTATCAGACTTATATAGACTAATGATTGTAGAACACTGCTAAATAAGTTATATTCTATGCACTTCAAACAACTATCCTCCCCAATGGAATGACAAAGTAGGATTCTGAGGACGTATAAGAACTCGTTGAGTTGAGTAAATGTGATGTGCCATACTGATGGTAAGGCCAAGGTACCCAAACTCCTTGCTAGTGTGGACTAACAATAGAAATCTAGGTCTTATATGCTATATTTTATCCAAACTTTACTATTCACAATTTCAGCATGAAGCTTTTGACATAAAAATTTATGAGAACCCAACTTCATATTTGTAATTTTCAGAATTATAGCTAACTAAATCATAAAATGTCTGTACTTCCTAGCTATGTTCCAATAGTTTTAAGGCAAAATAAATGCTTATTGAAATATCAATCTAACATTGATAATATTATCAAATATTATTTTATGACCATTAATAAACTTGATATTTGTGAATATTCAATTGCCGTAGTTTTGGTGGGAAATTTTTTCATGAGCACTGCTATTCAAATATCATGATGCATATTTTGGCCTTCCTAGTAAATTGCTTCAATGCCAAATTATATCTCTGTACTTGATTAATTGAACTTGCTCATGACATGTATTTTTTAATCGGAAGCAGTGTGGAGTCGATGCCAATGCCACAGCTCGGGTGTTGCTTCGTTCCTCGAAGCCTTCTTTGCATGCCAATGTTGATTCTAATGCACTTGTTGCTGCCATTGTGAGTAGGCAGACTGCTGTTGTGCAGCTGCTATTACAGGTAACCATCTTGCTGAGGTAACCACTAATCATCCACTACGGCCAACCACTGTCTTACAATCTGCTTAAGTGTGGTTTCTACAAATGCTGCGCATTGCATATGCTGCATATACACATGACATGAGCAGTGATTATTAAACTCTTTTTGATACTTGCTTCCTATTTTACTAAAACAACAATCTGAGATGAAATTTACCATTTCGACAATGAACAGAAGGGTGGTGCTAGAACCGACACTAAGGTAAGACTTGGAGCCTGGTCATGGGACACGGCTACAGGAGAAGAATTTCGGGTGGGAGCTGGATTAGCTGATCCGTACAATGTCACTTGGTCTGCTGTTGAGTATTTCGAAGCTAGCGGTGCTATCTTGCGCATGCTCCTCCAGCATATCTCCCATAATTCTCCTCATTTAGGGAGAACAATCATTCACCATGCCATCCTATGTGGCAATGCAAGAGGAGTAGAGGTGCTTTTGAAATGCGGTGCTAATGTAGAGTTCCCTGTTAAAACAACTGAAAAAACAGAGTTTCGCCCAATACATTTGGCTGCCCGACTTGGGTTTGCTGATGTTCTCCAGCACCTAATCAATGCAGGCTGTAATCTCAATTCAAAAACAGAAGCTGATGAGACAGCACTAATGATCTGTGCAAGATACAAGCGTGTGGAGTGTCTTAAACTTCTGGCATCAGCAGGTGCAGATTTTGGTTTGCTCACTTTGGCTGGTCAGTGCGCCAAGTCAATTGCTGGATTGATGCAGTGGGAAACTGAGTTTCAACATGCAGTTCTAGATGTCATTGGAGCAGAGAAGGTTCCTCATTCTAGCAATATCGAGATATTTTCTCCTCTAATATATGTGACTCAAGCAAAATGATACTGCAGCCTTGAAAAAACTACTTCAGCAGCCTGGCGTTGATCTTGATGAACAAGATGAAAAGGGATTCTCAGCAGTAATGGTTGCTGCAGCATGTGGTCATGTGGAGGCTTTCCAGTTGCTTGTCTATGCTGGGGCTGATGTAAAGCTACGTAGTAAGTATGGTGAAACTGCAATTAGTCTATCAGAAGCTAATTGGAACAGTGATGCATTTGAAAAGGTAATGCTTGAATATGCCCTTGGGAAGGGAAACCACTGTTCTGGTGGATTTTATGCTCTGCACCGCGCTGCACGTCGTGGTGACGTAGTCTCAGTTCGTATGCTTACTAGTGGGGGCTACGATGTTAACGTCCCGGATAGTAATGGATACACTCCACTCATGTTAGCAGCAAAGGAAGGTTATGGGAGCGTATGTGAGCTTTTGATGTCATGTGGGGCAAAGATTGATGTTGAGAATGCGAGGCACGAAACTGCACTGCAGCTGGCAAGGAAAAATGGTTTGGGAAATGGAGCAGAAGGGGTAATATTGGATGAGCTTGCACGAATTCTCGTGTTGGACGGGGCTTCTGTGAAAAAATACCGGAAGGAGGGTAAAAAATCCTCCCATGGGAAGTTATTGAAGATGGTTCGAAATGTTGGAGTATTGAGGTGGGGCAAATCAAGTAAGAGAAATGTGATATGTAGAGGGGCCGAGGTGGGGGCGAGCTCTGCATTCCGATGGAACCGCAGGAACAAGAATGATGCTGATGAACCCGGAATTTTCCGAGTGGTTACTACAAAAAATAAGGAGTTTCATTTTGTGTGTGACGGTGGAACTGAAATGGCTGAGTTGTGGGTGAGGGGGATCAAGCTTGTAACTCGAGAAGCTATCTTTGGCAAAATAGTGTGTAGTGCAATTGTAGCTTAGCTTTCAGGCATTTTGTATAGAGGCTGGGGAGTTATTCTAATGACTCCTGCAATATTATTTATTTCTTAATTATGTGCGACATTTCTTCACCTCTATAATTGTAGACAACAACTGTTTGTGATTGCGGCAATAGATACACGAATACCCTATTGGTGGCATTTTACATACATAAATAGCTTATATTTCTTGTCACTGTTTTGTTGTGGCCATATGCATCAAGGAGCGGGCCTAATAATAATATGTACTAAAAAGGTGCAAAATTGTTGTTAGTTGGATCATCGGTCTTTATAACCAACATGTAGCAGCATACTAATAGTATTTCTGGGTCTCTTTTTTGTTTTGGTTTGCGAGGAATACTCTACAAATTATGCTCTTCGTAGTACGTGCTTGTTTGGTGTAGGGTTTTAGTGAAATAAAACGTTTTTAATGGAAGAAGCTTTTGACAAATGTATGGTTTTAAGAGAGTTTTTAAGTCTTTGGTTAAGAGCAAACTTGAACACAAGTGAAATACTTAATAAATTTGGCCTGTTGCGGTTCCAAAAGCAAAATTTTTGTGCTTTTAGGAGAAACTTTAGTTGTAATTAGATGATCCCATGAGAACAAATTAGTCCTTTGGCAAAGTTTTAATCTTATGATTTGTTTGAAAAAACGAAAGTCGTCATTGTCATAGGACATACTAGGGAAAAAAACTTTTACTAAAGAAATTCTATCTGATAATAGGAAAAGTTGTACCATGTTGTTGATTTTGTTTTAAGAAAAAAAGTAGGTAAATTGGATACAAATGAATTAATATAAACTTTATTATTTATATAAATTTATGGAAGTTTTTAAATACAAAATTTCAACATTTATAAGTTGTACTGATTAGTGGAATTTAAGAGTTAAATCAATTTATTGAGCATGAAATAAGATAAGATTGGGTTGGTTTAGTGGATCACAATGTCAACGATTTAAACTTTTCGAGCTGATAATAAATTATAATTTAAAAAAAATCTTCTAAATTACCAAATTATTCACATTTAAATTATTTTATACTATTTGTGAGTGCAGTTTGAATGGAAGTTGTACGATTAGGAATAAGTCTCAACTGTTTGATTAATTTTTACAGCCTGCTAATAATTTTCTATCTTAGAGGTTTAATAAAAACAAATACTACTCCTAAAAGCAAAGATTTTGTAGCGGTTTATCATCACTTTCAGTTTCGTAAGGTTAAGCTCCGATTGGCGTAGTAGAATGGCGAACCTCCCGATTCTTCAATTCGAGGATAAGATCAAGGAAACAGTGGAACAAAACCCGGTGGTAGTCATCATAGGAGAGACTGGTTCTGGAAAAAGCACTCAGCTCTCTCAGATTCTACACCGAACTGGTTACTCCAAATCTGGTCTCATCGCCGTCACTCAGCCCCGCCGAGTCGCCGCTGTCTCCGTCTCAAGGTTATATAATCTCCCCTTTCTTCCATAAATACATCTTACCTTCACAATTATACTTGTTCTATTATGTAGACACCCATCCATATGTAATTCATGATATTTTAGGCTTTTAGCAGTGTTTTTTTTGTAAGAAGCTTTTGTATGAGTGCATTACAATGCTGCTCGTTTGCTTGAGAAGTATTTCAAGGAAAAAAATAGAAAGGATGTCCCAATTTACTAATATTCGTGCCTCATGTTATTAAAATGAACTAGCCATAGTTGGTCTAGTATAACTACCAAATCTCACTGTTTAGGGATATTATGAGAAGAAATGGTTGTCAGCTTCTCAAATGGTAAGATGGAGTATTAATTTAGCATCTTTACAATCAGTGGTTTTTAACTATTATTTAGCTTCAATTTATGCTCTGAAGTTGATAATTTGAGGACAATTAGATCATTTTGTTTCAATTGTAACTGTATTTCTCAGTTCATGGTTTGCATGGTTTACAAACTTGTGTTTTTGATTTGTTGGCCATACTTGGATATTCCATATGACCACAAAATAAATGAATACTATTTATGTTTACTTTACACTCTTGGACCAAACTATAGGCCACAATTTTTATCTTCTTTTCTCTATCAGACGGGTTGCACAGGAGCTTGGAGTTAGGCTAGGGGAGGAAGTTGGTTACTCAATCCGATTCGAAGATCGAACTTCAGAGAAAACACGTATTAAGTAATTGATTCTTTACTTGTTTTTAAAAGTTGTTTTCACTTTGAACAATCACTTGCATTTTGCAAATTTACACAATAATAACTGTTGACTTGTAATATGCTCAGATACCTTACTGATGGAGTTCTCCTTCGGGAAAGTCTTTCCGACCCTGAATTGAATCAGTATTCAGTGATTATATTAGACGAAGCTCATGAGAGGAGTCTAAACACGTAAGGTTCATTTCCATGCTTTATTAAAGTTGTTTGCACTTCGAATTTAAAATGCCTTGAACCATCTGTCGGCCCTATCATGTTTCTCTACCTGTGTCAATGGTAACCTTGAAATTCTTGAGTTTCCTGACCGAATATCTTATTATATTTGTATTTGTCTATTCGGTAATTTTATGCTGCTAGTCCCATCATTTGGTTTATATATGGTGCAACTAATCTACCTGAATACGAGTGGTCAGGGATATATTGCTAGGACTGATGAAACGGTTGATTAAAATGCGTGCCTCCAACTTAAAGGTTTTGATCACTTCAGCTACCCTCGATGGAGAAAAAGTGTCAAAATTTTTCTGTGATTGCCCCATCCTGAATGTTCCAGGGAAATTATTTCCCGTGGAAATACGATACAGCTCAGAGCGTCCTAAAAGTTATCTCGAGTCTTCTTTGAAAGCAGCTATTGGTATGCTTGAAACTCTTCTTTACTGTCATTTAGTTGTAAACTTTATAGCTTTGTTCTGTTATTTTAGCATTTTGCTATGGTTTTGCATACTTGGAGGTGTATGTATTGGTTGCAGCTTCAAACAGATTGTTCCGTTGTCGTTGATTTATTACAACCATCTTTTACATTTTTGTCATTGTTTCATTATTAATGAGTTTGTGTTGATGAATTTATTAATAGATATACACGTTCGAGAACCAGAAGGTGATATCTTAATATTCATGACAGGGCAGGTAACTATTTTCTAATTTATGTCCTAACATGTAATCTGTTTGACATATCAACTCTTATTTTATGCATGCCATGCTCATTTTCATCGGGAAATTTTGGCTTGAGATCCGATAGGATGACATAGAGAAGTTGGTGTCAAAGTTGGAGGAGAGAATTCAAGGCCTTGAGGAAGGATCTTGTATGGATGCCATAGTCCTTCCCCTTCACGGATCTTTGTCGCCTGAACTTCAGGCAAGTCATAATATCTCTATATATCATATACTCATTGAAATTCATATAATTTTATTAGATATCAACTGCTTCAGGGTTGTGTCTGACTGGATACCCCCAAAATATCTAAGGTGGAATTCGAGAAACTAACTATCTTTGCCCTGATATATAACATTACCAGTTTACCATTTAGCATAGTACATATATATAGATACCAATTAATATAGTGCAGTGAAGGCTTTAATTTTATTCACTTATTCTTAGTCCATGGTTGTGGCTTTTTCTGAGTGTTAATTGTGATGATCGACAAATTGTGCTTTTTATTTATTTGTTTATGGTATATAATTTTTTTATAACTTTCCTCGAGATAAACATCATTGCAGTTAAAACCATTCTGATTGAATTGTTTTTCTAGTGAACAAATAACAAATTTCACCTATTTTTTTCCTCTTACGAATATTATCAAGTATAGCACGTAATATTTTTATTTTGGGCATTGGGGGCGAGCTGAGAGACAGTAGTTTAATTATGTTCTACAATTAATGGATGACTCGATTAGTCAGTACTTGCCGCGTTGTGAGTGCCACTTGTTCTTGGATGTACTCATATCAAATGATTTAGCCATCCGTCTGCAGTTGTTTTCAAGCATATATACTTCTTTAGTGGTGTTTGATAAAATTGAGTAATTAAGATTTGAATGATTAGTATATCTTAATAAATTAGATCATTTGAATCTAAAAAGTTGTTTGGTAACTAAAAAGTGCAAAACATATGAATGAGACTATTTTATCACTTTAACCTTCTGAGTTATTTAAAAATTTATTTGATGATTTTAAATATGCGGTCTAATAAAAAAACGAGTGAATAATATTAATGAATGTTTTTATATAAAATATTTATATACTCTAGTGAAAAATATTAAACAAATCATCTAAAAAATTAGCAACAATGTATAATATGATGACCATTACATTAGATAAAAAAATGTGTCAAGTTAAATAGAACAACAACATAACGTAATAGTTCAAGAGAAGAATTATATTTTCTATGTTTCAAAATATAAGATCATTATTGACTTCATAAAATCCATTTAAAATTTTTTCAAACTCATAGTTGACATGAATTTCTTTGATTTTAGTTTATATAGTGATGATTATTGAAAAATAATACTCATTACAAAATTTATTGTTTCATAATTTATAATCATCTAAATTTTAAATTTGAAAAGATCTCAAATTACTTTTCAAAATAAAAAATTATATTAAAATTTAGAATGAAAAGAGTACAATGTTTTTTTAGGCTATTTCAGTCCATAGATTTTAATTTTTCGTTAAGTGTCAGCTCTTAATGATTTGAATTTGATTTTCCCTCTTACCGATTTAGAGACATTAAATTAAGAGGGATAAATTTTTTTTCCAAACAACTTGAGGGTCTTACTGAATTAGATAGAGAGTTCTTAAGATCCTTTAAGATGTAAACAAACGCAATCTTCCTTTTCTTTTATTTTTTTTGGCATCAGGTTTAGGTTAATAGATTGTTGTTAATTTTTATAAAATATTCTTTCTATAATTCTTAACTGAAAAAAGGAGTTAGAATGTATTCTTTCTAGCTTACCCTATGTTTTTCTTGTTTTCTTGATGTTTGCTTTGTCCCTACAGGTGCGTGTGTTCAATCCTCCCCCTCCAAATTGTAGGCGATTCATTGTTGCTACAAACATTGCTGAAACTTCTTTGACGGTTGATGGTGTTGTGTAAGGAAACTTTAACTTGTATGGAAATTGTTGTTTGGCTACTTCATTTCTATCATTAGACATTATGGGAATGAAGATTTTGTTGATTGAACCCCTTGCTTTAGATATTATGGCAATCACTGGGGGACAAAATTTCATTTTCAATGTTATGTTTCTATCTCCTTGTAGGGTTGATTAACTGTGCTGTATTCTCAAGGACAAATTGCTATTCTAGTATTCTTTATCACTCAAAAAACATTATCTATTAAAATAAATTAATTAGAAAACTGGTATAGTAGGAATGCAATCAACACGGGGAGGAACATATGCAAATTGGAGATATTTAAATAATAGGTTGGGACTAGATTTCGTATTCGTTTAATATCGTCACTAGCATCAATATGTCACTATCATCAATATCGGAAAAGAGCTGAGAAGACAAGTAAAAAGAAAGTATCAAAATTGTTATATATTTTAGGAGCTAGATTGGTTGCCGTTTAACAAGTTCGAATTGCAATAGTAAACTTATAAATGAAAGATATATTTGGAGACCAAACGAATCAGTAAATTACTAGATAAGTGGGTCGAAGCTATTCCTCTAAAAATAGGCTACGAGTCTTGTTGTAGCCAAGTTTATTAAGTAAGATAGAATCTCCAAATTAAGAGCAGCTCTGATCCCTTATATTAGCTTCATAAGCCCTCAAATTTCAAGTCAAGAACTCTTTCGATATCAAAACCTTTAGGCTTGTTATCCTGGAACTTGTTCAGAAATACGGTAACGAAAGGAACATAGGAGTTTGTTGCTAGATATTTGACCAAATATGATCGTCCAATTCCTATAGAACCCCTTTTGATGCACTGAATGTGATATGGGATGGGAATTTGCGTGCCTCAGTAGGAAAGAGATAACCAGAGTATAGCACAAGATCCCCTTTTCTTGCTGCCATGGGGTTTAGCAGTGATTAATTCTTGTATATTTTGGGTTAAGTTGTAGTTGCCATTTTAGTTCTTTAAGTATAATCATGTCTCTTAGAGCAGGGCTTGCAGACCTTGACATATTAAGCCAGAGGCTATAAATTGTTCATTCGTGTTGAAATATTGTGTTGAAGAACTACAAAAATCATTTACAGCTCAATACAAGGGATTCTGTTGGACAAGCCATTTGCCAACATAACCATATCTTACAAGGGATTCTGTTGGACAAGGGATGCTGCACTATATGGTCTCTGCTCACAAATATGCAAACCCTTTTTAGTAGTGATACGCTTTTTCCAGTTAGCCATCTTGACTTTAATACCAAATATAACTAAATTTGATGGAACCCTGATTTTATCTTCTTAAAAATTCTTTTATTCTCTTCATAACAAGATAAACACTGGCTGTGAAACCTCACTGTCTCACTGCAGTTACAGAGTTGCCAATTTGCCATTAGTCTTCTTAATCATCAGATTTTTGATCTCCCCAAATTCCATCTCTTCTGCTTATTTTACACTGTTGGAGGCAATGGTTCCATACTACTAGTGAAGGGGAGCAGTAAAAAAATGGTGAGGTTCATTTCTACAACTGATGGAAGGATATCTCTATCAAAATCAACTTTATTAAGTTATTAGTTTGTTATACTGCAGTATAAGATTAACCTCTCCTGCCTTGCTACATTAGAATCTTTTGATTCATTATGATCTTTCTGAATGTTCTTTTATTTTTGCCTTTGTTTTTGCATATTATGCTTGAATTTCCAGACTATAAAATATTAGTGGTCTATTCCTTTTTCTTCTACTACTTTTGTTTTAGTTACTCTTTAATTGGCTTTCTCATGTTTACAAATTGAATGAAACAACAGGTACGTTATTGATTCTGGTTATGTCAAACAACGGCAGTACATCCCATCAACTGGCATGTATTCCCTTGATGTTGTACAAATTAGCAGGTACGCAATTGATAATGTTTGTAATTTGAACAATTTATAAGGAGTAGTAATTATTTGAGATATGGTTTCAAACATATATTTTTCCTTTTGAACTAATCTTGCATATAATCCTTTTACTCAGAAATGGTTTTTCTTGGACGACTTAATCAGTTTGGTGCATTCTTGATTTCATTGTATTATAACAATATCTTAATATTTTGGTTTGTGCAATTGCAGGGTGCAAGCCAATCAGCGTGCAGGGCGAGCTGGAAGGACACGTCCTGGAAAGTGCTACCGTTTATACCCATCTATTATTTATAATGAAGATTTTCTAGAGGCGACAGTCCCTGAAATACTGAGGTCTTCTCTGGCTGGAAGTGTTCTTTATTTAAAGTCATTGAACCTTCCTGATATTGATATTCTCAAATTTGATTTTCTTGATTCTCCTTCCTGTAAGCACATCCTTACACCTTTTTCACCATTATTTCTTTGCTCTTGACATTAATCAGTTGAGAGTAACAAGTCTGCATGGCTTTTCTGCAGCTGAGTCTTTAGAAGATGCTCTCAAGCAATTATATCTCATTGATGCAATTGATGAAAATGGATCAGTTACTAGTATCGGACGAACAATGGCTGGTAAGCTTTTCCTTTAAATGGTACAATTAATATATTAGCATGTCACGAAGAATAGCAAAAGAAATGGATCTTGAAGGTAAATAGTAAAAAGTAGATTTGTTGTTATGCATAAAAATGGGTATGTATTGCATCATTTGGAGGTTGCATGAATATGTTCTGAAATTATTCGAGAAAAATAAGAACTTGTTCGGTCACTGATTCCTCTTGTGCGTAATTCAGAACTCCCATTGGAGCCTTCACTCTCAAGGACCTTAATTGAGGCAAATAAGTATGGCTGCTTATCTCAGGCTTTGACAGTTGCTGCTATGTTATCTGCTGAAACAACATTGCTTCCTGGACGGAGGTAGACTCTTTAATTTATCCTATAATATGATGCTTTGTTGTTGATGCTGAATTTTCTTTTTTATGTTATTCCAAAGTTTTCTTTTTTTGCTAGTAATTACCAAGTTACTATGCCTAATTTACATTTTTAAGAGCATGCATTTTATTATGACCTTGGAGAAAAAAAGAGTTGTGTGCCTACCAACTAAGTAATTGAGAAAGCATAGTGTTTCACTAAGCTGGACTTCTTCAAGTATTGTGCTGATCAAATATATGTGAAAATTGTTTTAACAATTTTAATAACATGGAACACTGTTACATGACCTTCACAAGAAAAAGGAGAGACGTACTGAAACATGCTCAAATTTGCTTCACGAACTAAATATTGAGGGTATTCATATAATAACAGTTGTTTAGCTGGTGATATGTGTTGACAGGCCTATTGAAATCTATAACAGGGGTTTCGCTCCCTGCTTTTTGCTTGTAAAGTTCTATCCTCATCATTGCTAAATCTCTGGCCATTGCTGTAGTTATAATATATTGCAGCTCATCTGGGTATGTATTATCTTTTAAATCTTCTCGCAGTGTTTCTAATGTCTAGTATAATTCAACAGCTTTAATTTTTTGTTATTAAGCTGCGGTAACTATATGATTGATCAATTTCAAGCCACATCTTTAGAATGCTAAACAATCAGACATGGTTATTCTTCCAGCATCTTTACCACCAAGTCTAGGGGTGTGCAACGGTAATTTACCGGACCGTATGGACCGGTTACTGGATTTGCCTGAAAATGGGTACAAATACCGGTCACCGATTAAACTGGTATCCTGGACAAGTTAGGCCGATTTGGTATGGATACGGTACCGCTAAATACCAGATTTGTACTATTTGTTTGTTTTCAATTTTTTAATTTCATAATGCAGCCCAAATTCAATTTTTTAAAATTCATTTTTTTATTTCTTTTAATTCCATTATCATGCAGCCCAAATGTCAAAAAGCCCAAACTTTGAAGTCCATTTTGGAACCCAAATGCTCAAATATTTATCTTCATATAATAAATCAAAATCCTATATGATTTCCTTATCTTACAGCATAGTGCCGCTCCTCCACAAGATCTTATCTGGTAGGTCTAACAATCTGCATGCTGCTGTATGCCATCATCATCAATATATATATATATATATATATATATATATATATATATATATATTACAGAGAGGTACCAAATTTGGAAGGAGATGAAAAACTAGGTATGGACATGAGGACTTACTGAGTTTGATGATTCCTCTTTTTGTATCTCTCTAATCTATCTTATTCTCAATTCTAATCTCCAATTTGATGCGCCATGTTCTACCAAAGATTCACATATTTTATACCCATTTTGGTGCAGCTTTGTCAGAAAAAAAAATGTAAAACGAGGAGGAAGTACTATTGAGGAAAAAGATGTATTAGTTTCTTGGGAGGTCAGTCTAAAAAAAACTTGAAAATTGTTTAATTAGTAAAATTAATATATATATATATATATATATATATATTCAACCGGTAAAATGTATATACCGTATCTTACAAACTTCATACTGTCACTGACCGGTTTAATATACTGTTACCATACTGACTTCAAAAAATACCGAACCGGTCAGTACGGTTGAGCCGAACGTCTTTCGTTAAAAACCCGTATTTACCGTTTATTTTGCCCAGTCCTAACCAAGTCTGCCACTGACGAAGGATCACAAATTATACCAGACATGTTGCTAGTAGGTTCTGCCTCTACTTATACCACCAAAAAATAAAATAAAATAAAATAAAAATGGTAGTGAGCATCTTTAATTGAAACTTTTAGGCTATGTTTGGAACTTGGAAAACAAAATGGTAAAAAGAAGGAAACAGAAATAAAAAATAAATATAAAAAGGAAAATATTTTTTTCAATGAATCTAATATCAAGTATAATGTTAAATGGGGAGATATTTAGTCATCATGCTTCTTGTGTTGAATAATACTCTCTTTCAAATATTTAGAGGCTTATAGCTTCAGTGTGATATGATTGTAGTGCTTTTGACTCCATTTTTCTATATACTGGAGCATGTCTTCTTTTGATATCTTTTATAAAATTAAGATCTACAATTTCAGATGTTGTAGTATTATGTTTATTTTATGTGCTCCTTTATATGACCCCGCTAAATTTCTTTCTCGGAATCATATATCCATTTCTGGGCTTGCAGCAAAAGTGGTGAAAAGAAGAGAAAGCAGCCTCTTCCGGACCTTCCTGATGGTTCTGGCTGTGGTGATCACATCCAGTTACTTCAAATCTATGAGCACTGGGATCAGACTGACTACAATATAGATTGGTGCAAAGACAATGATTTGCAGGTATTTTCTTGTAATCCTTTTTCAGATACTTAAAGCATGAGTCTGTGGAACAAATTAGACGAATATCAATGTCACCAAACAATCTGTCTATGATAGTGCATTATATCAATTGTGGTGACTTGCTTAGGTGCGAGGGATGATGTTTGTCAAAGATGTCCGGAAACAGCTCTGTCAAATAATGCTGAAGATTGCAAAAGGTTAGGTTTCAACTTGGTTCTTGGTTACTTTCTAATTGAAGTGCTGCATTGATTGGTTTATCCTTAAAGTTATCAAAATGAAAAGCCGTATTAAATTACATACCGAAGAGTTATTTCGTTTATAATAATAGTTCAAGGTGATCAGTGTGCTATTGTTGAAGTACGAAAGTTCTTTAAACACTTTATTGAATTGAAACTAGTAGAAATGAATATTTTCAAATTTCAATACAACTTTAATGGTTGTTGGAATTGAATTGAAACTAGTTGTTGAAAGTTATCGAAATTCCAAGTCATATTAATATTGAATATGCTGACTGATTTATTCTCACCTAATTCATATAAGAAATCTTGAAGTGTATTATTCTTATTAAAAAGAATGTGTTAATGAGACTTAAATATTAATTGGTATGGAAAAAACTAATTCGGCTATCAGAATAGCTACCTACTGATTTTAAGTAAATGGCGGTATGTAGATGCAAACTTACCTTTCTCATTGTACTAAGCGGCTGCTGTCACTGTCAAGCTTTTCTCCCAAGTGTGAAAGCTGTAGCTCACCAATAAAAAACATAAAAAACAATGATGGCCCCTTAACTACTTGTTTTAGCTATTTCAAATTTGACATCAACTTCGGAATCAGTATGATGTTTGATTGATTCAGTTTCTGAGGATCTGTTAACAGAATTATCATTAAATTTTGAATTAGTTTGTTATGTGGATGCATGAGAAAATATCCAGGAATATTGTTTTGAGTTTTTGGGTTATTCAAAATTAATATTTTGTTTATATAATACCCACCAAATCAGTGGAGGTCGGATGATTAACAAGGTAAGAACTTGTAAGGAGATCAGCCATATGTATTTCAAAGGGCCTCCTTATTCAATATTCAAGCACAATATGAAACAAAGAAAATATAATGAATGTTCAACACCTTGATGAGGGACTTGTGAGACTGGATTATTGTACTCTGGAGTGTGTATAATTTTTTGCAAGTGAAATAAGCTTGTATAAGGACTAGAATATGTTATTAAAAAGAAATAAGAAGAGACGGTAACTGAATGTTGTCATCATGAGAATCATATGGTTGATCGAAAATTTGAATTCAACATTGACATGAAAACAGATCTTCATCATGATAATCATATGGTTGTTGGAATTCGTGTCCCTGCATGAGAGATGTAATGAGCATTGAAGAAAATTTTGTATTTCACATCTTTTTTTCTCTCTCTGTTTGGTAATGTAGTAGCATAGATGCATCTGCTGTTTATGAGTGACCATCTCTAGACCTTATGTTTTCAATTTGCATGTTTGTAAACTTGAACTTCCTTTACTTGGACATCATAAAAGTGTATATAGTCTTGCAACTTGGGAAAAGGAGGTGGGATTTTGATTTTCCAGTTCTCAGAATAGGCGTGTGTGTAATTTTCTTTTAGATAAGAAGTTTGTGGGCTATGCTTTGGAGTTTGGATTATGTTGTCGTCATTTACTCAAAATAATTAATTTTTGTTCCTTGTTATAATAGGGTCTTTGGATGCAAGGACGAGTAAGAGATGGAAAGATAGCCGAGAGGATTATAAAAATCTGAGGAAGGCTTTATGTGTTGGTTATGGGAATCAGCTGGCGGAGCGAATGCTTCGTCACAATGGTTTTAGAACCATTGGTTACAAGTCCCAACTGGTTCAGGTATAAAGAAAATTTTCATATACATCCTTATATTAATTGAAAAGAAATGGAGCATTGTGTTGCTTGCTTCATGCAACTATATTTTGTATAAGCATTTGAATCCATTTCTTTCTCTTACTCAACTTTAACACGGAGTTAAGAACTGAAATGACGGCAAATCGAATCTTGCTTGCATTACAGAAGTTATGAGCATGAGCTTTGAGACTCTTGGAGTGGCTGTTTCGTGAGTTTGTTTGAAATATCTATTATTCCATTAAATATGTATCTAACAATAAATTGTTGCTTGTTTTAGGTCCATCCGTCATCCATTTTGAGGACAGACGATGAAGGACTGCTCCCAAATTATGTTGTCTATCATGAACTTATTGCTACCTCACGGCCGTTTATGCGCAGTGTGTGTGCAATAGAGATGCAATGGGTAACCCCCATCTTGAAGAAGCTTGAGAAAATAAACATTACCAAGCTCAGGTAAGCCAGTTATTCCAAAGTTTACTTGTTTGATTTGTATCTGGTTGTCTTTGCTATTGAGCTTGAACCTTCATTTCTATGTGAAGCAGTGGCGGTTCCAATCATTCTGAGGAAAAAATTGAGGGAGACAACTCAAACTTGCCGAAACAAGATGTTGATGTTACTGGGCCTTCTGATGATCGTGACAGTATAATACAAGCGGCTCGGGATCGTTTTCTTGCCCGTAAAGCAAATAAATAGCAATGTTGCAGCATTAGGACGGCAAATATTAAAACAGCAAAAAACATGGATGGGCACCAAGGGATGACTTCTCTTGGTGATATTTCAGCTAGTTGTCCGGGCCTGGTCTGAATTCCATGCTCCACACACGCGCGCGCGCGCACACACACAGGAGAATGACCTCATGGGGAAGGATCAAGTGAAGTTGTGTTAATTTTTTTCTACCCACAAGCCACAACAAGCACGCACTTAACAAGAATTGGATTGGATGTAATAATAGACTTGATACGATACAGGCGTTCCTTCCATATAGTAGAAGAAATTAATTAAAGGTGAAACTAATCGTTACCTGTTCCTCTGCATACACATGAATAGGCCAAATCACTCCTTAAGAAAATCTCTTCTCATGCGATGTCGAAAATCCTTCTTGTAATATGTGCATTGTATAGCTATCTAAAAGATTTTCAGTTAATTAAATATAATTATTTTTTCTTTAGGGTACTATATTATATTATATCATAAGAAAACTGATATTTCATATGTTAAATTGATACATGGACATAAGAGGAATTATATAAAAATATTAATTTTTTATGTGAAAATTTTCAACCTTAAAATATCACCACTTCTATGGTATGGTGTGGTACTGTGGTGTGCTTTAAATCATAACATGTTTATGTAAAAAGAAAGTTTTGAATCTTTATTGATGAAACAAAAACACATAAACATGAAAATTACAAATAAATGAAATTACAAATACATTTAATAAGTTGTTAGGCCAATTGACTAACCTGACACTGTATTGATGACCAAACAAGTTAAATAACATGATCCCATTACATAGAAGCTTCTTAGCAATATCCGTCTCCTTCCCAATTTGTATCTTTTGTTTTGTTAGTCAAATTCAATAAATACGGTTACGCAGTGGACAATATAATAAACAAAACATTACCTTAGTTGGTACACCTACACCCGGTACACACCTAACCGTTGCTACAAAATCAACCAGAAGAAAAGAGATTTTAGATAGAGAAAGTTGAGGGGAAAACAAGGGAAGAGAGAGAGAGAGATGGCGAGCTCGTTGGAGGATGTACCATCAGTAGACTTGATGTCTGAACTCCTCCGCCGTATGAAGTGCTCTTCCAAGCCTGACAAACGCCTCATTCTCATAGGTATTTACTTACTCCCATCTCTTTTATTTTTCTCAACCCTTCTTTCTTTCTAGTCTGCTTATTATACAAACCAACATCAGTCCAATTCTAGGGTTTAATTTTTGGATCTGTATGCGGTCTAGAAAAACCTATTATTTCATGTTCTACGATATTATTACAATGTCTGTCCTCTGTGCCTTAGAGATTACTCTTGGTTTGTGTTGGTTTATTTTATATTATGTGCAATGGGTCAAACTCAACCAGGAGTCCAATATTTTCTACTCCTCTCAGTTAATGTGTATTTTAGCTCAGCTTTGAAATTTTTTCTTTTCTAAATTACAGCTTTGTAATTTAGTCTGTTAAATTTACTAAATCTAAAATTTGCTTTCAATTTGTCAGCAAAACATTAAGAAGCCACTTTAAAGTAAGACAATTTGGCAAATTTATGAATAAGATTTTCAAAATGGCTACCGATTTGGCCCCTTCCTTTAGAGAGAAGTAACTGCAGTCACTCTGTCTGAGATTTGATTTATTAAGTTCGATCTCGAAATTCTTATGGAAGGCAGTAAAATGTGTCCAAAGTTTTTTATTTTATAGATTTTATTTCCCTTTTATTATAGGATTAAATACAGAGATACCCCTCCTGGTGAGGGTGACTGCCTCTTTGACCCCTTGTGCACCATTTTTTAGTACTAATACCCCCTCTGGTTAGATAAAAATGAGCTGTCCATTATCCATCCAAATTAACGAGGTTGGCGACCAACAAGGCGAGTCAGGGCTAAAATAAATTGCTAAACCAGTCATCTTTTTCTCTCTCTCTAACCAATACACTAGTCTTCTTCACCGTCACACCAATTCTTCTGCAATCCTAAGTGTCCTTTGAGAGCCTATAATATATCATATGTGGCTTATTGAAGATGTTTCGGCAACTCCTACAACACCGTGTCTACTTACAATTGAGCAAAATAATGAAAATGCCTTTATTTTATCTCTTGTTTTCTTCACTCTTACCAAGTCTATGCAATGGAACGGATTCTATGCAACGACGGAATCTATGCAATGGAACAGGGTAATTTTTGAAACCAAACCTTTTTGAATTTCTACAACCAACAGTCGTGAGTGAGGGTGGGAGATAAGAGTGAAAACTGTGATATTCATCTCATCTTAGCAAATCATAATTACAGAGATTTCAACTTTGAGATGAGACTTAAGAATTAGAACCATGAGAATTATTAGATGAGAGAAGGATAAGAGATCTGGCGATACGAGAGAGAGATGGAGTAAATTGAGAGTGTTTTTTTTAATCTCACTCGCACGTTAACACCAACAAACTTTTGTTACTTAAAAATGGACCGGTCATTTTTGGGGCTCACCACAAGGGTGTTTAGTGACCCAATTTTTAGCAGAAGGGGTGATAGTGTTGTAGACCTCCAACATAGGGGGTAATATGTATTTAACCCTTTACTAAGGCGGGGATTGTTGGCCTGTATCTTATTATCATCCATAATGTCTAGCAATGTTTCTTGCACCCGTCTCTATGAGTTTCATGACCTTCCACTCCCCTCTCCTCAATCATAAAGTTTATGCTGAATTAATAACTTCTCCCTTTCATTGACCGAAAATGTAAAAAATTAAAAAGAAAATACATTTTGAATTTTATTGCTAATAGTCTGTTTGCAGAATTAGTTGAAGACATGCATTGGTAATAATAGCTAGGATTTGTGAACATTTGTTTTTGGAAGTTATTTAATTGTGATTATGCATAATAATGGGAGATTAGATGTGAATAACAGGTCCACCTGGGTCTGGGAAAGGTACTCAATCGCCTATCATCAAGGATGAGTACTGCTTGTGCCACTTGGCTACTGGTGATATGCTGAGAGCAGCTGTTGCATCTAAAACCCCACTTGGAATTAAGGCTAAGGAAGCCATGAATAAGGTAAGTTGCAAGTAAGGTTCTTTTTATACAGTATGAGTTGCATCATGTTGTTTAGATTTACCATGACATTTATCCAATGTTTTGTTTCTTGTTGGTTATATGCCCAATGTGTTTGCATAATCCTTTCAAAAAAAAATTCTTTTGTTTTTTAGGGAGAACTTGTTTCTGATGACTTGGTTGTTGGGATAATTGATGAAGCAATGAAGAAGCCCTCATGTCAGAAAGGGTTCATTCTTGATGGGTTTCCCCGGACAGTTGTCCAAGCTGAAAAGGTAAATTATGATTTCTGCTCTCTCTCTCTCTTTATCTCTGCCACCCTTTTCCCTTTGTGGGGCCCATCTTTTTCAATCTAAAAACCCTTTTTTTGTACAGCTTGATGAAATGCTCCAGAAGCAGGGAACCAAAATTGATAAGGTGCTCAACTTTGCGATTGATGATGCCATATTGGAGGAGAGGATTACTGGTCGTTGGATCCACTCTTCAAGTGGTCGGACTTACCACACAAAATTTGCACCTCCAAAAACTCCTGGTGTTGATGATGTTAGCTATTTTCCTTCTGTTTCTTTCACTTTTTAGATATATGAATAGTGTTCTGTGAGAAGTATTTCAGCTGATTTTTTTTTTGTTATTTTACATGCCTTGTTAAAAATGACAACACTCTCATGACGACTGGTTACAATATTGCATAATGCCTTTTTCTCTTTCTGCTTAATTCAAGAAGGATCTCTGCAATCTAGCCGTGCAGAGCATCAGGAATAACTCAAATCTTAGCACGAGGATTAATTAGCAAAGCTAGTGGCACCGCTTTGGCTTTGAAAGGGTAGAAGAAGTTTACAAGTCTTACTTGGAGTCATTTTCTTTCCATCACTTAGTGAAATTGTTGCACTAAAAAAGGTTTTGAGATTGAAATGTCATGCTAAAATGAATGAATGATCTGTCTAAAAAATGATATCATATGTTATTTACTATACAGTATACAGTATATACCCTTAGTTCATTGAGTCTACTGTAGGAAAGTTTAGACTTATCAGTTATGCGCAGATCTCTCTACATCTTGTTTGTATATTTCTTTGTGATTCTGAACACTAAAGTAATATTCTTATATACAGATATTCGGACTGGATGCTATTTTGATATGCATCCCTACACATTTTGACATCATATGTCATAATTATTTTTCCTTAAGCACTAGTTGAATCTTTACACATGTTATTAGTGTTCTTGTAACACTGCACTATTCGAAGGTGAATGTTTTTGGTTTTACTCATATCCCGTTATGCCTTATCTTCACCATCTTTCTTTCTTTGTTGTATCACAAAATTAGCAATTTTTACTTTAATATTAAAATGAGGAAACATTAGTTCTTATGTATGTCTCTAATATTGAAGGTTACTGGAGAGCCAATAATGCAACGAAAAGATGATACTGCAGAAGTTCTCAAATCAAGGCTGGAAGCATTTCATCGGCAAACTGAACCGGTAAGATTTTATGTTTGATCAAAGTAAATCCACATTTGAATTCAGATATTCTTTCAAGAAAATCAACGTAAAACCTATAGTTTGTGCTTTTCTTCTTTCTGTTTTTTTTGGGGTGGGGGATGGGGGGTCATACATATGTCACAGTTTTTTTAATAATGTTGAAGGAAGGGTCACTTACTCGCTTTTATCTAAAAGGTGTCCCTCGCTTATACATGCTTGGTTCAAAGTTTTTTTAGTCTTGCCTACAGCCCTTTCTTTATAAGCTTTGGATATTATGAAATTTTCTCCTACTTCTTTCACTTATTGTTTTGACATCTTCTTCAGCTGGTACTTTTCTGTTTTCATTGGCAAATGTTTCCATTTCTTCTTAATTATTAGTGCTAAGTTATAATTACGGAGACATCTGTGGTTGTTTTTGTTACTCCCTCTGTTCCACTGTTGATGTACTTAGATATAATATCTTCATTTTTTTATAAATAATTTTTGCTGTTTAGATGTTAAACAATAATGTAGAATAAACTATATTACAAAATATGGTTTCTAAATGTTTGTTTTTTGGAATTGCTTAAAATCAATCCCGTGAACATAATTTTAAACCATGGTAATCAAAGTTGAAACGAGGGAGTCTAGAAATATGGTCCTATTTTGCTCATGTGCAGTGTCGGATGCTTCATCTTAGTGACCATGTTCCTTAAGACTGAGATGTGCAAGGTATCTTAATATGTCCCACATAACTACATTGTCTCTGCCTTAATTGTTAATATTTTCAGTTAGTGCTCAGAAGAATTAGGCGGTGACATGGACATATATATTTATTTACCACATCAGAAGTATTCTAGAGTTCCCAAATGTTCTACCAAATCTGTGTCCCAAATTGGTTGTCTTTAATAACTAGTTTGTGATGTATTGAAGCTAACTAAAATGATGAGTTGTCTTATTAGAAACATAATATTTTTGTAAGTAAAATAAATAAAACGCATTAGCTCATTTAGGATCATCAAGTTTGGAGGCTCTTCACATATGCCATTTAGGTCAAAATCTAAGTTTGACTTGAAGTTTCTTAAGAATTTTTGTCATGCGGTTACGTTATTGATTAGAAATTTAGAAGATATACATTAGTTTGTGTCCAATTAGAATGCAGCCCACACTCCATAGTAGTCTTCTCTTTATTTGTCATAGTTACACTTTCAGAATGAGGTTTTTCAATTGCTAATTTGCTTCAGATAACAAGTGGCATGCGATGTAAGATTATTTATTTTGTCTCCTGTCATACTGAGGAGGCTTCACAGATCTTTAACCGCTTGATATTATGTACATACCTGAAACTCCTATAGTCACCACTCGCCAGTTTCATAAAGTCTTGTCAAAAGAATGTCAAAAGAATGAAGGTATTGGTTTACATTGGTGGGGTGATGATAAGTTTCCAACGCAGGCATATCTTCAATATGTGTCGTTTTGTGGTTTATTTAATTCCTTGTATATTAACATGTTTTGAATGTGTGCTGTGTGCAGGTTATAGATTACTATGCCAAGAAGGGTGTTGTTGCGCAGCTTCCTGCAGAAAAACCTCCAAAAGAGGTCACCACTGAGGTTCAGAAGGTTCTGGCTTCCTAAGAAGGATCACTGCCTCTTTCTATACTTGAAAATCAATTCTGAAATATTTTCTTGCATGTAATTGGGCACATTAATTTTCTTTTTTGCAACATTTGAGATCCAGATCGCTGTGATTTGCTAAGATTATTGTAACTGTACCAAATAAAAATCTCCAAATTATTGTGAGAATTTTTGTAATAAAGTTTAAAGTGTCGTATTTGTTTTCCAAATTTAATCAATTTGAAAATCTTCTTTTCTTGGGTTTTTTGTTCCTTGTTTTGATCTCGAGTGGATGAGCTTGTTGTAATTAGTAATAATGTAAAAGAAACATAGATTTCAGCAGAAAGAATCGGATGGCTTGTTGTAATTATAAGTTTTGTAAACAACTGATGGGGCACTCCAATTTTAAGAGCTTAATAATAGCCAAACAACTACTGTATTGTTTTCTCAAATACGTTCAAATTTTTATGTTTGTTGCCGTGAATATTTTTTAAAGATATTACTATCATATTAAAAATGTATTGTTCGTGAAAATGTTAAAATATATTTTTTCAATTTTTAAAAAGATTTTTATTTATAAAATATAAATTTATTATTATTTTATATGTTTATTCTAAATGATTGCTTAATTTATAAGTGATGAATATGAGGTTAAATTTGAAAATATTTTATTATCTTTAAATAAAAGACAAATGTCTCTTCTTTTGAGGGACTATTTTTACAAATTAAAACAAATGTCACTCCGATTAATAAATTGAGGGATTATTTTATATTCACAAATTATAAAGTTAATTGATTGTTTATAAAATATTTATAAGGTTTTAAGTTAAAATTGATTAGGTTTTTAAAATTAAGCATTAAGCATTTTTAACTGGCACTCCTCCCAAGTCCGAACGTAACACTGTTCTATTTTCCGGAACCTCGCTCGCTCGTCAGCAGTTCAGTCTGAGTCTGAGTCCACTTCTAACAGTAGGTAAGGTAAGACTAAGACTTCACTACCATCATCAATTGCCTTTGTTGAAGAAAGAATTGAAAACATTATTAAATTCGATTTTCATCTTCATCCATAAAGTTGACTTTTGATCTCTCGTAGTTTAGATTCAACCAGTCACCTTTAGTTGTTAACTATTCACGTCTCTGTGACGATTTTAAAGTTTTTGATTCCTGTTGTGGATTATGAATGTTTGTTTGTTTTTTGTTGCTAAATGTGGATTATGATTTTTGTCTAAATTTTGTTATTCATTCATTTAAGTTTTGTGTTCTCACCCTCTTTATTGGCAGTAGCTTTACTGCTTTAGAGAGAAGATTGAAAAATGAAGTTGACTCCGAGAGAAATGGAGAAATTAATGCTACACAATGCTGGATTCCTTGCTCAGAAGCGACTTGCGCGTGGCCTAAGACTTAATTACACTGAATCAGTAGCACTCATAGCTACACAGGTTCCATACACCTTTTCATAACTTATCAACACATACAAACTGTATCATATAGCTGTATCGGACAAAAAGACCCTAATCTGCTACCATTTCTCCAATTTATACGTGCCAATATGTACTCCATCTATATATCTACTTGTTGTTCTCAATTAGAATATGTTGGTTACATTATCCTGCCTTCACTTTTAGATAGCATGTTTCATTGTTTATTTGCCTAGCAGTAGTAATATTTTCTAGAAATGCATGCACAACAGTGTGAAGAAAGTATACAGCTGCTTGTACTAATATTTCTGTTAAGCCTTTGTTTGACTAAGTTGTAATTATGATACTCCAAATTTCCATACCTTTATGCATGGGAGAAAAACAATGCATTTCGAGTATGTTATCAGTATGAGTCTTGCCTTATATTATTTCTTTTCTTCTTAAAAATTTGATAGATTTTGGAGTTTGTGCATGATGGTGACAGGAGTGTGGCAGAATTAATGGACATTGGAAGGCAACTGATAGGAAGGTATGATCTGAATTAGTTATGACATCGCTCCTTGTAGTGTAGTATAATAGAGTGTAGTATGATTATGATACAAGATTGATTTGAAAAGTTTTATTTTATTCCCTTGCATGGAGTAAGAATTTAGAAAGTCAAAAATGAATTCTGCCTGGTCATTTTGTTTTTGTATTTTCATTTAATTAATGGGATGGGCCATTTTGTTAGTTTCTAGAAGAAGGATTATTTTAAGAGGAGGAATGCCTTGGTTTTATGATGATGAATGATACTGATGGCTAACAGCTTCGGTTAATAACAGAAAGCATACCCTTGGTTGTCCCGAGCACTATTTTCGTAAAAGATAGAAAAAGCATCTGTAACGTTTTCATGTTTCTTGGAGCTTTCGTATGTATGTATTTTTATAACCTTGTAAATCCATTGAAGTTTATGAGTCAACATAGTTGGTTAAATACGAAGTCCTTATAAATGAATGGATTGTGACTGATCAGGTTATACCACGTGACTGGAATTGCAGAATCTTGCGCACAAGAAAAAAGTTTCATGAAGTTTATATATGGCTACAAATAGATTGTTAAATAATTTGTCGTAAAAAATTCATTGTAAAGGTCTGCTGTCCATGACAATTCCTGAACTTTTTGTACATAGCCAGGAAAGAAGCTTTCCTTAAATATTTGTTTACATCTGACATAATCACAAAATCTAACAGATGCTTTCTGTTAACAGGAGACAAGTTCTTCCAGCGGTTCCATACCTTTTGGATACTGTGCAGGTATCGAACTTATTAATGGTGCTACTGAAACTTTCCTTGTACTTATTAATCAGAACTGTTTCGATTGCTTCCACTTTAGTAATCAAGAGTTAGGTTATTACATCAGTAAGTTAAATTGGAATGCTCAACACTTGTGGAATTCTCTAGTTACCTGTATTTATCTGTTAGTTTACCTTTTCTAAATTGGCATATTATACGTCACACTCCCAGGGTCTATCGTCCTTGTTACAGGATTGCAAGAAAAATTCTGAATAATACATTCTATACTTTCAATTAATAAACGCCTCTTTGGAGAAGAAATTTTTTGTCTACTGTCTCTCTGGCTCCTAGTAAAAAAATATTGACAACTTTTTACTTTCACCAAATTCTTTCCCTTCATGTTTAATTTTCTTTTATCTGTGCATGGAAACAGTTAACTACTTATGGTAAATTACCTAAGTAATCGCTGATCCTTCATTTAGGTTGAGGGAACATTTCCTGATGGTACAAAGTTAATCACGGTCCATGATCCAATAGCTAGTGAAAATGGAAATATGGAGCTAGCTTTACAAGGTTCTTTCCTCCCAGGTGAGGGTGATATATACATTTACTTTTAGGGATTTACTTTATTTTTAGGGATGTTTCTATACTATTAACTTTTATTTATTTTTTTTGATGTGGAACAGGTATCAATTAATGTACCTATAAACACCCTTCTCTCCGTATAATAAGTTGTTCTACCAAAGCTGGAATTGATGAATTTAAAGAGCCTTTCAGCAGTCTATAAGTTTATTATCTTTTCTTTCCATAAATATATACATGTGGATGGGCAAAACTATGAAACAGGTATCAATTATCATCTGCATGACCCAAGTAGGGACAAGGGTTTGTTTTCATATATTTGTATTAATGTAGTATTCTTATTTCTTCTATTTATTTATGTAACTATTTCTATCCTCTCTATACTTTCTCCCAGTTTTCCAATTGCTCAGAAAGCTTCCAATGATTTTTTTTATTACTTGGTTTTTGTGTGTGTGTGTGTGTGTGTGTGTGGTGTTAACAATTGCTCTGCAAGTTCATGTTTGGAAAACATGACTTGATGGAAACTGTAGAGGATGGTGACAGCAATTTTCAACAGTAAGGAATTAATAGAAAACCAAAATCAATGGCAACTATAGTTCTAGATATCGATATTATAGTTATGCTACAGGCTAATGTGTTGCAAATTGTGATATACATTGTTCATGCATGTTTGAACCATTAGGATATAGGAATTATGCAACTTAGCTTTATACAAATATAATGTACTCAAACAGATGAACTGGTTCCTCATTACTGTTTTAAGGGCGTTAATGGGAGGCTGTTAGTTCTGCAGTTCCTTCACTTGAAAAGTTTCCCAGTGTAGAAGATGACAATATTCCTGGTGAACTTAGATTTGGAGGTGGAGATATCACACTTAATTCTGGAAGGAAAGCAGTAAGTCTTAAAGTCACCAACAGTGGAGACAGGCCAATTCAGGTGGTTATTTTATATATCATGATGATTCTACATTTTTTTTTTTATCATTGCATCTTTGCTGAAACATTGAAGTGAAGGGATTTGTTTGTTGTTTTAGTTAATTTTAAATTGTTTGGAAGTATCTTTAGGTTTATGTGAGGAGACTTTGACTCTGGATAAAGTCAGGCACTACTTGTTCAATTTTAAGTTTGCGAATAATTTGTTGAATTTGAATTATAATTTTTTTCCTTTTCATTGTAATTGTTCATTTTCACATTTTTGTTTGGATCTCCTGTTGTATAAGGTTAGTTTTGTCACAGAATCCAACTAATTTTAAATGTAAACTAGACAGCACTTCATCCTCTTTTATTCAATAGTAATTCAGTGAAGATAATAGAAATTCTTAAATCTTTCAGGTTGGCAGTCACTATCACTTTATTGAGGTGAACCCTTTTTTGGTGTTTGATCGAAGAAAATCATATGGCATGCGCTTAAATATACCAGCAGGGACAGCTACCCGGTTTGAAGTTGGGCCTTTAATCTTTGACTCCATACTTGCACTGTAGCTGAATGACATTTTTATCATGTTACACTAATGTTACTCAAGTTTAACTTGTAGGATGTTATATTTAACTCCTTAAGTGAAATTGCTCATGTCTTGTTAAGGGAGAATGTATGCAGTAGGAACTTGCTCCTGAATGTTGTGTGATCAATGCTTATCCTTCAAATATGTGTAGGTTAAATATATGTATTAAGATGGATTTCAAACATGCTCCATGGTACAGAAACCTCAAAAGTTTTAAACATGTCATGAAATTTCCTATCGGTGTTGAGGATGGAGAGATATGGATTAGTGGTTATAGAACAAATGAAAAAAATTATAATTATTGCAATTGAGAAAATGTTAGAGATAGCACTAACTGTAAGTCTGTAACCATGATTTAGGATAATCATCTAAAGCTTGCTCAGTGATGTATGATGATGACATCTGACTAAACTATTTAGACTGTGAATCCATTATTAAGTGCTGTTAGAATATATGATGGCAAAGTGTGGGTAAGTTGGTAATATATGAAGAGAAATGATACCCTATGATTAGTAGGATAATTTTGCCATGCTCTAATTTTGACATTCCTTTAATATTTATCTTATTCTGTAAATTTTTATAGGTTAGTTTGCATGTTTCACCGAATTATTAGTTCTTGGCAAGATGATTACTTGTTGCTCTGCCTTTCAATTTCTCTCCGAATGGACATCTTGATTTATACAACTTTATAATTGATTTTTCAGCCAGGGGATACAAAAACTGTTACTCTAGTACATATAGATGGTAATCAGGTGATTAGAGGAGGAAATGGAATTGCTGATGGTCGTGTTCATGATGCCAATATTAAAGCAGTTATGGAAGCGGTACTTAGTAGAGGCTTTGGTCATTTGGAGGAAACAAATGCCAGTTTTACAAAGCTAGACTAGTTTGTATTGCTTGCTTTTGCATCTGATATATATACTTTAAAGCCAGATAGCTTTATCTTGTATGCTGGTCTATAATATGGCTCAATTTAAGAAAATTTCTTACTTCAAAACTTGTTTTTCAGTGAAGCTAGCATTGGAGAAGGATATGCCTGTGTACTTTCTCGTGAGGCCTATGCCAACATGTATGGTCCTACAACTGGTGACAAATTTCGTCTCGGTGACACCGACTTGTTTGCAGAAATTGAAAAAGATTATGCTTTTTATGGTGATGAATGTGTATTTGGAGGTGGAAAAGTTTTAAGAGAAGGAATGGGGCAGTCGTGTAAGGCAGATGATTGTCTGGATACAGTCATCACAAATGCTATCATCATCGATTTTACAGGAATCTTCAAGGCAGATATTGGTATTAAAGGAGGTATTATTGTTTCCCTTGGGAAAGCAGGCAACCCAGATGTCATGAAGGGTGTATTGCACAACATGGTAGTCGGGGTGAGTGCCATCTCATATTTATGTAAGAATGGTAGAAATAGTTATTCATTCGGTTAACATTGGTATTATCGTCTTCTCAATCAGGTGAATACAGAGGTTATTGCTGGTGAAGGAATGATAGTAACAGCAGGAGCCATAGATTGTCATGTGCACTTTATATGCCCACAATTGGCACGTGAAGCAATAGCAAGTGGTGAGACTTCCTTATTAAGAATGCAAAACTGGAAACGATTATGTAATCTGACAGTTATTTCATATAATTTTATTTTTCTCGTCAAATCTGTGTAGGTAAATTATCTGTTGTGAATTGGTGAAAAGCTTCCAGTTGTTATTTTTTTTTCTTCTTATGTTATAAATTATTTGTTTACTAGAGAATATTAAGGTAATAAGCCAAGTGTTGGGAGGTTTCTGATAATTTAAAGCATCATTAAGAGTAGTTTGCTCCTCAATTATTTTGAGTCCTAGAGTTAGTTACAACTATTAAAATTAGCCTCTATGTATTCAGAATTTGTTATGCAATATTTTCAAGAGTGATTCCTTCCTCTTTCATCTTTCCTCCATTATTTTTATATTGCTCGTCATATGTTTATACTAAGTTGTCAGTGGATCTGTATTATCTTCTGGTAATTATCTACCAGAAGACCCCTTGGGTTATAACCACCTTCATGTTGCTAAAGCTATTATAGTAGATGCATTGCTTATATAACTAGTACATTATTAACTGCGGTTCGCAGCATTTATGCTTGTTTTGGGTTTGTCAATTTTTTGTTCATTTTTATCCTCTAACCACTCCTTGCTGCTTAAAGCATTTTTTTCATAATTCTTTGTACTGCTCCAAAACAGAGGGGAAAAGATGAATCTAAAACAAACATCTTATCTAATTCCGTTGTGTAATTCTTTTCCATGAACTTTATGACATATAGGTATCACAACGTTGGTGGGAGGTGGAACTGGACCTGCTCATGGGACACGTGCAACTACTTGTACACCAGCACCTTCACATATGAGATTAATGTTGCAATCCACCGATGACCTGCCACTAAATTTTGGTTTTACTGGAAAAGTATGCTTTATATGCTACGTTTGGAAACTTTCTGCTTCTCTAGTTTGACATGTGGGGTGTAATGTTTACATCTGTTAAAACAGTGTTCGCATTATGATACGAGTTACCATGTTTATTTATAAAATTATTATAAATCACACTTTTGGACTTTTCAGGGTAATACTGCCAAACCAGAAGGACTACATGAAATAATCAGGGCTGGTGCAATGGGACTGAAGCTTCATGAAGACTGGGGAACTACTCCTGCTGCAATAGACAATTGTTTGACTGTTGCAGAGCAGTATGACATTCAGGTCACTTATTTATGAAAGAAATGCCAACTTTCTTCCTAGTTTCACATTCATGTTCATTCATATTATTTGTGGAATTTGACAGGTTAATATACATACTGACACCTTAAATGAGTCCGGATTTGTGGAGCACACAATTGCTGCATTCAAAGATAGGACTATTCACACTTACCACAGGTATAAGCTTCAGCACCTCCTACCCCCCTTTCACCCCCTCACCTATCATCAGGACCACCTCCTACACAACTTAACATCGACTGTTATCCTAAACTAGTTGGGGTAGGGTGAAAACGAATTTCATATTTAAATGTAGAAGAAAAAGGCAAGAAGAAAATACAAAGATTAAGCAAGTTAAATAAGAAATAATAAAATATGTAATTTAAAATAAAAGAATGCAATGATGGAGATCAGTAAAATAAAAGCACCCACAAAGGTAGAAAACGTTACTCGGCCTTTAATATATGAATTACCTTCCTCCACACAGTCCTATCATAGGCAATGTCCTCGGTTAACATTCTGCTACTTTAAGTCTCTTCAAGCAACTTTACCCAAAATAATTTTTGCAGTGATGTATCTATAGGTTGACGTTGGGTATGCCCAAACCAATTCAACCGATGTTTCTCATCTGCTCCTCAATCTGTGAACCACAAGCTTCTTTTGAATATCAATTTTTCTTATCTTATCCAACCTTGTATGGACGCACATCCACCTTAACTTTCTTATTCAACAACTTCCATCTTATTTACATTTTACTTCTTGATTTGACTGACAATTTGCAATCACATAACATCCATGATGCACCACTCCTATTCATCCATCATTCTCTAATCCTATGACTTAGATCCTCATCAACATCTCCCCCTTTATGCAATATTGATCCTATGTATTTAAAACATCTTTCTTGGGCACCTCCTGCCCCAACATATTTACAGTACATGCATCACTTCTTATTATATTGCTAATCCGCAATCCATATATCATTTCTTACCCCAACTTAATTTAAAACCCTTAGTTTAATGTACTTCACCCAATGTTCTAAAAGGCGCTAGGCGGGAGGCGGGCGGCCGAGGGGGGCCTAGCGCCTAGGGGGCATGGGCGGGGCCTAGGCGGAATTTTTTATTTTAAGTCAATTTTAATATTTTATCTCACATTTATCCAAACAAAACAATAATATAAAGCAAAACAATCTATAATAAAGATAATAAAGGTCTTTGCTTAAAGTTCAAACACATTCATATTGCTAATGTCAAAGGTCAAACACAAACATGCAATTATTCAAAGTTCAAATATATTTTTAACATATTAGTTTTATTCATGATTGCTATTAAATAATAAAATTTAAAATTTCAAGAGTTTAATTCAATATTAAAACTTAAGAAACTAAACATAAATTTAAGAATTATATTAAATTAAACTAAATATTACAAATGTATCATTATTTATATAATTTGAAGTTGACACAAATTTAAAAATTACAACTATAATAAAATTATCTATTTTGATATTGTTCACTTTTGTTGTGATTTGATATACTACAACCTCAGTATTATGAATATGGTAAATCATTAAAAAATAAATATATCAAGATCCGATTTGGGTAGTTATTAAAATAAAAAAACTCTCCGTCCAGGCTCTGAAGGATTTTTGCCGCCTTGGGCTAGGGTGAGGCACGAGGGGGTTTAGCGCTTAGGCGGGCCTAGGCGGACTTAGGCGGGAATTTTTAGAACAGTGACTTCACCATAACTCCAACTTAGCAATAACGCTTATCGATTAACACAATATCATCAGCAAAACATAAACCATGGCACCTCATCCAGAATGTCTTTCGTTAGCTCATCCATAACCAAGGCAAAATGATAAGAGCTTAACACCGAACCTTGGTGTAATCCTATTTTGTTATCCTACACAGTTTTAATAAAAATTATATGCGTTTTTATATTTTTGTACAGTGAAGGTGCAGGGGGTGGTCATGCTCCAGATATCATCAAAGTTTGTGGTGTTAAAAATGTTCTTCCCTCATCAACGAACCCAACACGTCCTTTCACTTCAAATACTATTGATGAGCACCTAGATATGCTGGTAAGATAATACGATTGGTACATTATTCTTAATAGATAGCTGTTCACACATTTATCTGAATTACATACAGATGGTCTGCCATCACCTTGATAAGGACATCCCAGAGGATGTAGCTTTTGCTGAATCTCGGATTCGGGCTGAAACAATAGCTGCAGAAGACATTTTGCATGATATGGGAGCAATTAGCATTATATCTTCTGATTCACAGGCTATGGGTCGGATTGGAGAGGTTTCTTATCTAATTCAGAATTTCCATTTTATTTTTGACCTTTATTTTTGGTAAAGATTGTTATCCCTCTTATTTTACATCTGCTGTGAAGGTAATGTTTGCTGAATACATTGTTGTTTTTACTGATTTGATATTGGCGCTTGCCTGCTTCCACATCATTAGGTGGGTGACCTGATAGTGCTACTTGCCTACTTGTTTATGAGCATCATATCTAAGGTTGTGATTTACGTATGATATATATATATATATATATATATATATATTTATATATGTATATAAGACTGCCTTTGGAACTTAGAGAAGTAGAAAACATGAAAATAATTTGGTAGTCTCAATCTCGTCCTTTAATTCTATACGAAAGGGGTTATATTCTGGTGAGAAACTTTTGATATGTGCCTAGAGCGAAGGAAAGTGCTTCTTATACTTTTCGTTGTAGCTACTTATTGAAATATAGACTGGTTTTGCCTCATTTCTGCGTACAAATATACTTCCCTGTTAATTAGCATTGATTTATATTCTTCCTGGATTTACCTTTATGTGTACTTGGCTTGGTGGTCTTTTTCGCTAATTGAATTGAACCCATTTCTTGTTAAAATGAAAGTTGTAGTATGCATTCATTGTCCATTCCTTTGGTCAAAAGAATGCTGCGAAAAGTTCTGAATCACTAAGTTCACTTCATAATTTAGTCCTT
This sequence comes from Panax quinquefolius, assembly GCA_020205615.1. Lineage (NCBI taxonomy): Eukaryota > Viridiplantae > Streptophyta > Magnoliopsida > Apiales > Araliaceae > Panax > Panax quinquefolius. The sequence continues at coordinate 124,478,640 of CM035159.1, read as the reverse complement.
GAAATTGGATTTCATTCTTGGAACTTTAGTATAAAATTTTTAAACTTTGACTTTGAAGTTGAATTTGTATGTTTTAGAACATAATTGAATATGTTTCGTCAAGAGTGTAGAGAAGGTAGCATCTCGTGTATGTAGCCTTCGCACTAGTTAGTTTAACTTTTTTGTTAAGGAGAGAAAAGTAGATTAGAAAGGATATATATATATATATATATATATATATATATATATATATATATATATAGGATTAAAAATATGTGTTCTTACTGTATTCATTGCTTAAAAAACAAAACAACTATATTAACAGAATTGATTCTTATATATTAATGCTGAACTGATGGGTGCTAGCTATCTCATGTTGCATAATTTTTTGTCAAACATCACTCAGAGTTCCATGTAGCATTTTCCTTGTGTCATTTTTAAAAAAAAACTTGATGCTTAGTTAAAGACTTCAAGTAAATACTTACCTTCCCAGGTGATTACCCGAACGTGGCAAACTGCTCACAAAATGAAATTAGTAAGAGGATCAATTGAAGATGGTGGATCAGACAATGACAATTTTCGGATTAAACGATATATTGCGAAATACACTATAAATCCTGCAATAGCAAATGGATTTTCTCAACATGTTGGATCAGTCGAGGTATTCTGCTTTTCACATGGTTTCTATTCATTCTACAAATTGAGCTCCAAAAGAAAGATAATATATTTTCCTTGATAACTTTGATAAAATATTATGTTATGGGATCATGATGATGGGAAATATTATGTCTAGAATGTTTTCAGTCTCATTTGAGGTTGATGAATCCCGTGTCAATAAGTCGTCACTCATATAATCTATAATTTCCGCTGTTTCTAGCACAATGTCCGTGTAAAACCATTCCACATATGCTCTCTATATCTCTGTGTTTGTTTCTGTAGAATAACTTCTCTCCCTCTCTTGCTCTCAGTTAAGATATTAATAACTGGAGTATAGATTCTATCCGAACCTCTCTCTCTCTCTCATTCTTATTATAATCACTCTCTTTTAAAACAACCTATATCTAATTTGGAGTATGCATGTGCTGCAGGTGTGGAAATTGGCTGACCTCGTTATTTGGAAGCCATCTTTTTTTGGGGCCAAACCAGAAATGGTGATTAAAGGTGGTGAAATTGCATGGGCGAACATGGGTGACCCAAATGCAAGCATTCCCACTCCTCAGCCGGTAAATGATGATACTCATTTATCTCTAAGGGCATGTTTTTCGTCTGTCTCACATGACTTGTACCCAATAAGGTGTCTGGTTCTTTTCTTTCCTCAATAGTATCATGCAGAGTAAGCATGAATATATCAAGCAACATAAACATGATACCTTTTATGAATCTACTTGCATGGTTTGTTGGCGTTTTTCATTTTTGGGGAGTGTGGTTGTTTGTTCGGTTGAAATTTATTGATTTTGGTCGTACGCTGTTAGAATTGCAGTCAGAAGCCATGCAATCACTTTATAGTTCTGGTAACCCTAGTCTCAGGTCTTTGCTGTAGTGAATTCAAACTATATCTTCTCAATGCCTCTCCTCGATTTGCAGGGTCATAATCTTGCCATTCTTTCCTTCTTTTTTTTGGTAGTATGTAGAAATATGATGTTAATGAATCGATGTTAGATTTCTAGAGGGTTGAAAAAATTGTTTTCTAAATTAAATTATATGAGAGGCTATTCCATTAGAATACTTGGGCATGGTGCTGGACTGTTGTTCACTTTTTGTTGAACCACAATATTGCAGGTGATCATGAGGCCCATGTTTGGAGCTTTTGGCAAGGCTGCAAGCGCCAACTCCATCGCATTCGTCAGCAAGGTTTGGATCTCTTTCTCATTGATACAATATGTATGATTCATAATCATAACTCCCAATTTCTTTCATTATATTTGACCCTCACAAGCAGGCAGCTATTGATTGTGGAATAAAAAGGCTGTATGGACTCAGCAAGAGGGTGGAAGCTGTGGGCCACGTAAGGTGTCTCACAAAACTTGACATGAAGCTGAATGATGCACTTCCAAACATCAAGGTGGATCCTGAGACGTACACTGTGACAGCGGATGATGTGGTTCTTACCTGCGCTGCAGCTACTACGGTTCCCCTCTCTCAAAATTACTTCCTCTTTTAGAAAGCATGGATAATAATTTTGAAATGCAATTGTATTGAATTATGTAATAAGAATTTTAAACTTAAAAATAAATAAAATCATTCCATGTTTCAAGCATGATACTCTAATAGTTTCTTGTACTGTAAAACAAGTGGTTCCTCAACATGGAATCTGAGCTTTTGGTGCCACAAGCATTCAGTTTTAAGTCTTCTGGTACCCCCATTATGTTAGTGTACTAGCTCTCTGTCCGTGATGCACCTTAATTTGTGTCTACTGACACAATAAGCAATGTGTTGCGACCAAATAAACCACGCATGCAATGAAATCAAAATAACAACACTGTGATCTACGTGGGTTGGCCTTTGATTTACGTCCAAAGGTGAAGAAGAGTACTCCATTGTCCAAAAGAGGGTTACAAATATATGAAGGGAAACTCTTCAAATCGCATTAAAAGAATGCGGATATTTAACATGAGATTACTCAAAATAATAATAAAAAAAATTTATCCCAGAGGGAGTAACAAAATAAAGACAAGCATGAAATGTTATTATTATTATTATTTCGTGGATTAGCCCCCAACTGAAAAGGGGTTAAATGCTTTTCAAGTCACTCTACTATACGTCAACTTACAACTGGGTCACTGAACTATTTTTTCTTACAGTCAACTCATTGTACTCGACTTTTCTAACAAACCGTTAGAAAATCCGTTAAATCAAGTTGACTTTTAACGGTTTGCCACGTATGCGGTACACTTGTCAAAAAAAAAAGCTTATGTGTCAAGAATTATCCTATGTGGCCTTGATTATGTGGATTTAGAGGGAAAAAATTGTGGAGAAAATAAAAGAATTATTTTAAAATATAATATAAATTAAAAAAGTTGGCCAAAAAATAAGAAAATAAATAAAAATATATTTAATTAATTTTGTAATTAATATAAAATGGAGTTTTTTTATTAAAAAATTAAAACGCATTTTTTAATAAAAATAATTGGTTTTGTTTATTTTATTAAAAAAATTAAAACTACAGTGTTTTTTAATAAAAATAAATATTTTTAATAAAAAAAAAAATGCAGTTTTTTAATAAAAATAAAAAAATGTAGTTTAATTTATAAAAATGTAGTTTTTTAAAATTATTTGCATATATAATTTTTAAAAAATTATTTGCATATATAATTTTTTTTTAAAATGCAGTTTTTTTTAAAAAAATTTATTACTTTTTTATAAAATGCAGTTTTTTACAAAATTTAAAAATAATGCAATTTTTATAAAATTTTAAAAAATGCAGTTTAATTTAATTAAATTTAAGAAATAATCATTTTTATTAAAAGAGGAAGAAAAAACAATTCTTATTTTTGTGATTATAAGAAAATATTTTTATATAATTAATAGAAAATATTTTTATAATTCTTTACAAATATAATGATATAAATTAAAAAATATGTCAAGAACACGCACTAACACACCAAGAATACACATATAAATTCAAACACACACACTAACACACCAAGAACACACACTAATTCCTTAATTTTCTTAATTCTTCCCGCAAATTAGGCGAAAACTTAACGCATTACAACCATTCGGAGGAATCAGAAGATGTTAAATACTAATAATTTTGTCATTCGGAAATTTTATCAAACACCACCAGTGAGCATTGCCAATACAACAAATTTTGTAGAATCATTCGACTTTCCTACTTAATCCAAATTAGCGTGTCAAATGCGCCTAGTGGCTAGTACTAGTAGTAGAAGAAGATGGTGGTTGTCTCGGTGTTCCTAACTCATTAATCCATCGATCTTCGAAAATTGATCCGCCTTAAATTGGAGGAATCCACCAAACGAAATTCGCGCATAGCTTCATCCATCACTCACTGTCGCATTCTCTGGCCAAGAACGGAGCGTTCGCACGGCTCATCATCCTCTCGGATCGCAGAATCGACGCTCTATCATCCTCTCCTCTTCTTCCTCTTTGTCTTCTTCTTAGTCATCTACGGATCTAAAGACGATACTTCGTCCTCTAACATAAACAGAGAACCTCCGACTCAAACAGAGAGAAAGAAATGGTCGCGAAGATGTATGGATTCATTGTTCCTAGATCTGTTACTCTCTTCTTATCCGATGCCCTCATTACTTCTAGATCCGCTGTCGGTTGCTGTTCGTCCAGATCCTCTCATCTCTCGAAGCAGATTCTTGTCACCATCGCTACTTCTAACCACGCCTCGAAGTTTTTGAAGTTGAAGTAGTAGTGGAGAAAAACACTAAAGGTTGGGATATTTTCTTTCAATTATGTTAATAATTGAAAGCTTTAGATGGTTTATTAAATGTGGATCAAAACCTTTTTATTTTCATTTGATATCAATTTTGAATTTTAGTCATTCATTAATTTTGAATTTTTTAAAAATTTGAATTAGCTTATTAAAAAATGGGTTGATATTATAATAATATATGTGTTAATTTGAATTAGTTAATTTGATTTTTAGTTTTTAAACTTTATAATCTGAAATTTATCTATAAAAAAAATTTGTTTGGATCGGATCTTTATTGGGTGGGTCGGATCTTAGTTTTCCATGGGTGGGCAAATACTTAGGTGTTAAAATACATTACATGTCACCCAAATTTAGGATTAGAAGGACCTTCGCGCCGTTTACACGTCAGATTCCCGTCCAATAAATTAACGTCTGTTACAAAAATTTTAATTTTTGTTAGTAAATTAAAGTTCAGTGAGTTGACTGTAAGAAAAAAAAATTCAGTGACCCAATTATAAATTGACGTATAATAGAGTGACTTGGAAAGTATTTAACCCAACTGAAAAGCTAAGGAAACAAAATAAAGACAATAAAAAATGAATAGACTCCCGTCCCATTAAAAACAAATATTTACTCCGTATAAAAAAAATCTCGTACTCTGTCGAATTGGTAGAATTTTTTCTCTCTCTAGTAGAAGCAGGCAACGTCGCACCCCTCTCTCTGTCAATCATATGTCGTCTTCATCGTTGGTAAGCCCTTTGAGTGTCACTTTCACGCTTGTGTGAAGAGTTAGCATCACCGGAAAAGGAGTAGAGTTTCTGTTACAACTGTTTCTCTTTGGTTTCCATTTAATTTTTTGTGGTTTTGGCTCTCGGCCTTCTTTATTCTCTACCATTTATCGAGCTCATAGCAAAATAATTGAATTTTTAAAATTATTGTACCATATTTGTTCCATTTTATATCGTTCGTCTTTGAATTGGGCTTAGTTTGAAATTCTGTTGTATTGTTTTAGGGTTCTATATAAGAAACAAAATTTCAAAAAGTGTTGCGACTGAATCTAGGATTAGGGTTCTCCTATATAGATAAGAAACTTTAGGGGTTAATTAATTTCTGTGTGAGATTCAGGGTGATATCAATGACCAAATAATGAGTTCATTATCAATGACCGATAATGAGTTCAGTGAGCGTGAGTTGGATCTTGATGTGTCAAGATGGGAATTTGCGTATTCAGAGGTAGAGTATGATCGGATGAGGAATGGTGATCATGAACCTGATCTTTATCAGGATAGTAGGGATAGGGGTAGGGTTAGACAGAAGGATATGAAAGAGAGGGAGTTGATGAATTTTCAGCTGGGACAAGGGAGTGATTCAGGGAGCTATGGCAGCAGTGGTGGTGTTGCCCCATCGCGGTGTGAATTTTCAGTTGGATCAAGGGACCGTGAGCCGGGAGAGTTGTCGAGTGAAAGTGGGTCAGATGAAGGTATTGATTTGGAATCTCAGGGTAAAGATAAAGAGACCTTGAAGTTGGAGAACAGGACTCAATTATTGGGAAGTAACAAGAGAAAGTTGTCACCAATTATGTGGGACAGGGATGAAGTGAGTAATTTATATAAGAGTAGGGTTTCCTCAGCAACCAATGCTTTCCCTCCCCCACCTCCACTGCCCAAGTCCTATCTACAATCAGCTAACTCTATTCTTACATGTGGTGTTCATGTTTCCCCAATCAAGGATAGTAAGCTTCACAGCTTAGAGCCTCTGGTGGATATTGTCCCACTCGTGTCTGCTGCAGTGGAACCCCCAGTTGGTTTATCTTCTTATCCACTTCAGGAACAGCGTAGTGAGTACAATCAGGATGTAGACCAGCTGAAAGATGAGGTTTATGCGCTGATGCGGAACATAAGATCTTCTCGATGGGCAAATGATGCCAATTTCCCTGCCGATGAAGGTGAGTTTTCTGATGCTCCTGCTGAAAGAAGAAACCAGAAATGGAGGAAGAAAATATCCCTTGCTACGCCAGTCGAGATGAGGGCACACAAGAAGTCGATTAGTCCCGAGTTTGGGGAGGTCAAGAGAGAAGGCTCTGAAGGAACCAGGGCCAGATCTTCTGAATCTGATGAAGGTGGCACCTGTAGTAGGTCTTCCAGTAGAAATGGTCATTCTGACAATGATTTGGACATGAAAGATAATATGGAGATAAATAAGGAACTAAGTAATGGTGGTACTAGCCTAAGCCATGCAGATACAGAATATGAGGATGAATGTGATTCTCATGATTCGACTGAACCTGCTGCCCCCCCTCAAAGAAGTGTTGACATGCTCCAGGGTTGTAGAAGTGTTGACGACTTTGAGAGACTGAACAAGATAGACGAAGGCACTTACGGGGTAGTTTTCAGAGCCAAAGATAAAAAAACTGGAGAAATTGTTGCATTGAAGAAAGTCAAGATGGAAAAAGAGAGAGAAGGGTTTCCTTTGACTTCTCTAAGGGAAATAAACATTCTTCTTTCCTTTGACCACCCTTCAATTGTAGATGTGAAAGAAGTAGTTGTAGGAAGCACCCTTGACAAAATTTTTATGGTAATGGAATACATGGAGCATGATCTTAAGGCATTGATGGAGACAAAGAAACAGCCATTTAGTCAGAGTGAAGTCAAGTGCCTTATGCTCCAGCTACTTGAGGGAGTAAAGTATCTTCACAATAATTGGGTTCTTCACCGAGATTTGAAGACTTCAAATTTGCTTTTAAATAATCGTGGTGAGTTGAAGATATGTGATTTTGGGCTGGCTCGTCAATATGGTAGTCCATTGAAACCATACACTCGATTGGTTGTTACTCTTTGGTACAGGTGATCTATGTATTATTTGAAGATTGCATTATTCATTATTCATTATTAATTTATATGGTGTTTTACCCAAGTGATTAACATTTATGTGCTTTGCTTATAGTTCAGATTTATTATTACATGGCTTGTTTTTTTGTTATGACTAATTTCCATTCTCAGCTAAAATACCGAAGTAACCTATCATTTAGGTAGGTTTCTCCTTCAATCTGGAGAGACCCCTACCTGTATGACCTATACTATTATACCATTGTCCGTTGGTGCAGGGGGATAAGGTCCCGAGTTGTTTGACTCAGTTACATATATAGCTATTGTTGTTGCTATCATTTATTTTAATTTTTGTTGGTTTAAATCATGGTAGACATGTTTCTTTCTTGAATTTTAGCTGTGTTGATCAATTTGGAATCCAAGTTTGAAATCTACTAATGCTAACACTTGGTTGTTTCAAAGTTATGAAATTAAATCACAATGGCAAATTGGCAATGACTGCTGTTTCTTGTGGTCAATGTGTTGCTCTTATTTTCTGTACATATATGTTCTTGGCACTAAATTAACAAGGACTCAGTTACACTGTATACTTCATTGAATTTAAATTAACTCAAATGATTCTTCCAGTGTATCTTCTCTTCTATTCACATTTGCTTTCTTGTGGTCCTTTTGGGGGTTTTAATATAACTAAATATTTCAGGGCACCTGAACTTCTTTTGGGAGCAAAACAATATTCAACTGCAATTGACATGTGGTCCTTGGGTTGTATCATGGCTGAGCTGCTATCAAACCAACCACTGTTCAATGGAAAAACAGAGGTTGATCAAATTGACAAGGTAAACTAAGTTAGGCAACTTCAGCCAGCCCTTGGTAACTACAGCTTACAAGTTCCTAGTAGCTTTGATATAACATGCACTATTTCTGTCCTAACTGGTCTGTATAACCGCAGATATTCAGAATGCTTGGCACACCAAATGAGACTATATGGCCTGGTTTTTCTAAACTCCCTGGAGTCAAGGCGAACTTTGTCAAGCATCCGTAAGTATTCATTTTTGTCTAAATACAATATTTACTAAAATGAATTTGAGATTCACTTTTTCTTTTTCTTTTTTGCCACTGTTTTCCCAGGCTTCCAGCTTTGGGTGATTCTGGTCTGGCTTCTGGCCTCTGGCCTCTGGCCTCATTGGTGACAGTTTAAGTTAGAAGACATATCATCTTTCTATTAACCAAAGCCATGTGCTTGTTTCAGGTATAATCTATTGCGTAAGAAATTTCCGGCTACATCTTTCGTAGGATCACCAGTTCTCTCTGATGCTGGATTTGACTTGTTGAACAAGCTGCTAACATATGTCCCAGATAAGGTATAATAGATAGATATCTGTTCACTTTCCAATTTAGAATGTTACCAAAGCAATAAATTATTATCCTTTTAGTAAAGCTACTTATATATGCTTCTGGTAAATTTGCAGAGGATAACTGCTGCTGATGCTATTAAACATCAGTGGTTCCATGAAGCTCCTCTTCCCAAGTCCAAAGACTTTATGCCTACTTTTCCTGCTCAACATGCTCAAGACAGGTATTCAAGACAGGTATTCTAGGACTGATGAATAAAGATCCAGGAACTGATTAAGCATTTTATTTGAAGCTTAGAATTAAATTGGCCTTGATTTTATTTTCAGACAAATGAGAAGAATAATGAAGAGTCCAGATCCTTTAGAAGAGCAGCGTCGGAAGGAGTTGCTGCGAGGGGGATTAGGCACAGGTGGTTTGTTTGACTAAGAAAACTTAATAGGTGCTCAGAAGCTTGATCTCTATTATGCAATGTACACAGATTGAAGTGTTGAGTCGAGTGCAGCGCACTGAAGGTGTTGTGAATGTTTGTGAGAGATCATTTGTGCTGTTTTTTAGCAGGCACCCTTGATGATCTGGGTTGTAAGAGGATTTTTTTTTTCTTTCTCGCTATTCTTGCCAATTGGATATGTAGCACAGGTTGCTTTGGTCCTTAGCTAGCTTTGCCCATTGATGTAGAATTGCATCTGTTCCACTGCTTGAATAACAAGGTGTGGCATAATGGCCTTCTATCTAAAGGACCAGTTCTGTTGGAACTCTTGTATGTAATGTATTTCTGTTGGCACGTTGTAAAGAGTACTCGTCTAATTGGTTTTGAATACCAGAAAACATTTTCTACCTACTATCAGTTCTATCATTGTTTTTAATCTTTGTTGCATTTGAACTTTTCAAGAGGCCGTTAGCATATCAAGAGGCCATTAGCATAAAGTGGAAGGGGTGTTCTTAGCTTTTTAGTGATCTAGTATTTGAATTTTAAGGTAATTTGTACAATTTTTGCGTAATGCAAATGTTGTATTAGCAGTAGTCTTGGAAATCTAGCTGATGTTTTTCTTGACAACATACATGTGCAATATTTTGGATTCGTGAAGGAGCAAATGAATTCCACACGACAGAATTCAATATGTTCATAATGTACTTTACTCATCTTTGGACATGATTACAGATTTACAATGAAACTCCCTCCCTCCCTCCCTCCCTCAAGTTATCCAAATAAGACCTTAAAACCACTGACTCAATAATATCACTGACTCAATAATATCTTCTTGAATCATCTTAACTCACCCAAATTAATGCAAAATTTTCCTATATCTTTTCATGTGAGACTGAGTTGTTACACTTACCCTATCTGTCAATATGTTAACAAGTAGTTTACTGTCTTTGGACATGATTACAGATTTACAATGAAACTCTTTCCCTCCCTCTCACTCCCATACTCACTCCCATACGGTCTCGAACTCTCAAACATGCATTACATGGACCTGAACATTGGGATTCTAGTTTAAAGATCCGTTAAGCCATGGGCAATGCCCCATTTGTATTGAACTGGGATCTCTCTAAGCTGGTTCAGCTATGGGCAATGCCCCATTTGTATTGAGCAGGGATCTCTCTAAGCTGGAGGCCTTCCATGCTATAAAATTAATTAAATTGACGTCTGAGGCATCCCCCTCTGTTCAGTGAGCATTTCTAGAGCTACACATGGGTACTTGCTTTTGGGAACACACTTGGTTACTTTGAAGTGAAAACTATAGTTTTCCCAAGCACAAAGAGAATCAGTGAGAGCTGAATAAAGAAGATGGTGTTAATCAGACCTCGATCAACTGTCCACCCAAATATGGTGATTCCTCCAGGATTGTTCTGCAAATATAATACTGCAAAGCAAGTGAGAAGACGTAGAGATATGCATATCATGTAGCACAAACAAGTAATGAAAGACGCAAAGTTGGTGCACTTATAAACTGTAAATAAGTGATGTAAATACAAAAAAATAAAATAATTTGGGAGGGCTTTGAGCCAAGTTTGATACAATGGAAACATTGGCTTAAGAGTTGAGTTATAACATTAGTCACACAAAACAAATAATTTGACTCAAGCATTCACTGAAAAGCTAATGTGCCTTTCTTTTACTAAAACTTAGTTCAGTTTAAAATAGACAAAGCTTCTTCCGAAGGGGGTCTAATTTAGTTTTTACATGGTACAATAAATTACAATATGGATGGATATATAGGACTATGAACTGTGTTATGAGCATATATAGATAGACAACAAAGACAAGCTATATACCAATAAATGAATAGAGTATATATCTCAATTGGATGAGAATTAAGTTGTTAGAATATTCAGGTGGCTGCATTACCAAAAATAATTCAGCTCAATTTTATACCATAACCAGTTTATAAAATACATTTGATGTGATTATATATAGGATCATGCAGATCGATGAAGAACTATAGATGTAACCTATTCTGTGTATATACAGATTCTTTGATGATAAACTTTCTCACAAGTTTTATCTGTTTTTGTGCTTTTTGCTCTACCTGTTTATTTTGTTACAATTTACTTACGATACATGAGGATTTGGGTGTTTCTTGTTCCATCGGTTTATTTTGTTCCAATTTACTAAATAGCATATACCATCGAGCAAAACAGACTGCAAAACAACTCGATTCAACAAAAAATGTTACCCTATGCTTGTCTTTATTTTCAAAACCTTGTGACATATTGTTCAAGGGAATCAATAGCGAGGAATTTGAGCTTACTATTTGATTTGAATAGGTAAATCTACAAGAAATAGCGGACAAATCATATAGCGAATTTCTCGTGAAGCAACATGTCTAAGCTTGGAAGGTTAATAGTATTTTCTTTGTGGGGTAATAGTTTTCCCTTTACTCATGCCTTGTCCAATTCTTGTTCTCAGATGCACTCAATCATTGAAGGTTTTCAAACTTAAATTAGCCATTAAGGTATTACTAAAGTCATATATAGACTATATTAATTACGATAATCTTATCTCAGATCCTTCTAAGTGAATATGTAATACTGCAATATTGAAAAAAAAATCAATATGGAACAATAAAACGTATTTGCTTACCGAAGGATTGTCTCCTGTGGTATGAGAAAATATGAGATGCTAGTGGTGTATTCATAGGCACTGGGATATAATCCAGGGACTCCAAATCACTTTCCGAGTAATTAAAAACCAGAGAGGGCAATGGATTGGCAGCCCCCACATTTCCCACATTATTTGAAACTCTTAATTGAGACGAATCAGTAGAAGTGCATGCTGCTAATGCATGCCATCTACTTGCTATTGATGCAATGCCTTGAGCCCTATGGGAAATCTTTGCAGCAGCATTTAAGCATAGAGTTATCCCCACAACCTGCACAATGGAGGAGACCTGCAAAACAAGAAAAATGAATGGAAAAAAAAAAAACAAAAACAAAAAGCAAACATAGTAAAGCTTCAATAACTAAAGCAACACAATTCTAAGAAAATATAAATTGGGATCAATTTAAATGCAAAGAACTTTTCCACTCGGTATTCATAAATTTCTGCAGAAGCAATTGAATGTACAAACAAATGAATGCACGAACTTGAACACATCGGTGCAGCCAAGCAAGAAGATGCCAGCCTAACTCCCGATTGGCATGGACCATTTAATGTTGTTGGATCGGAAAGTTTCCAAAGCACAAATAACCTCTGGATTTGAATGGTACCTGATATAGCCGGGATTTATTACAAAGGCTAGAATTGACACAGGGTGAGGTATCACATTCTTAGAGAAACGTAGATGCTATAAGAACTTTAAGATCACATTGAACAAAATAGATGACAAGTTCATAGGTCAGGTAATTGCGATATATTAGGACTTTATCCTAGTGGTTTGCGTCTCTTGAGGAGCATTAGGTGGAAGAATCTAAATTGTACAATATAAAAATAATCACAAGCAAAATGACTGAAGAACTGAGACCCATACATTAGAACATATACATTCTACTTGGGCAAAGAAAATAACCATGTCACTTACTGCAAAATCACCACCGTTTATGAAAGTGATTATTCCACTATAACCAGTAGTCTGGAATAGGGTCACAAACTGGCTTGTCGTGACAACCAAGAATGCCAGAAGAAGAAAAATGCGAAACCTATGGCTTATTTTTGAGAGATGATGCCTTAAGCGTGTGTGCTCCTCTATAAATAACAGAACCTCAGAGTCTCCTCCCAAGAGCTTCCCATAGTCATCAAAGTGGATAATTTGCAGATAGCAGACCAAGTGGAACATAATGCAGGCTGATAAAAAGAATGCAGGCTGATAAAAAGATTGTGGTCACATAAGTCCATGCCACAATGAAAGCTAGTAGAATAGCAAAAGACTGCAACCATGACTCATGATGCACATGTAATACGCGGATGATTTCACGTGCAATCTTCAGAATGAAACATGGAAGTATCCAATATATTAGTAAGCGTATGGAATCCTGCAAAAATAAAATTTTCATACAACTATTTTAATTTGTGTATTGGTTTGGATTTCACTGCGTAACAGATCAATGGAACCTTAGCCTACAAATTAGGTTGCAAAATAATCGCATAGTACTATACATTTAGGAAGCACAGAAAAAAGATACTCAATGATGATAAACAATGACAAGAAGAATACATGATAAAAGAAATTTGTTAAGGATTGGGAAAAAAAATAAAACAATATACTCGTTAATCAGGGGATTGTCAAACCATGTGTTTGACTGCAATTAGCTAAACTTGGCATGCAAGCGGACAAGTAAGAGTTAATTAAACCCCTCCTAAGATTCATGGTCACACCCTTATTTAATAACTCAAATAGATATAGCTATCAAAAAGTGAAGAATTTGAATCATACAAACAGAGAAATCAATACATGGGTTGATATGCAGTTTTGATTAGTCTCGAGCATGACATTCTATCCGGAAACAATGCTAGGCATGGAAGTTAAAGAATTCCCCTGAATAGCAACATGGTTGCACTAACAGCGGAGTTTCCTGATATTATAATTATATATTAGCACAGTGAAACTCAAACACATTCTATCCACTAATTACTGTAATCGGTGGTGGATGTTGCAATTATTTCTTTAAGAATTATCATTGGTAATCCTAAATCAAACCAATTCAACCTCAACATGAATGTAATTGGATCAAAAGAAAAACTGTAAATGCTAACCGTATGTAATATTTAGAAAAGCGTTCCATTTGGCCACTGAAGCGATCAACAAAGAGGAATTTACGAAGACCATACTTGCGCAAATTGAATGAAACGCAAAACAGTGAAACTGCTGCTAAACAGGCCTGGGAAGCAATGATATCTAGCTCAAAGCTTTTGATTTGAAACTTATCGCAACCAGGACAATTTGAGAGCTCTAAAACAACAACCGGAAGCGCAACACCAATCAGCAAGAAGGCAACCCACGCAGAGCCAAGGCTCGATACAGAGCACTGGTTAAAACCCAACAGGGTTAGAAAAGAGTAACTTCTGAAGGGTTTTATCGAGATTCGTGACACCATCATCATCACTTTCAACCTTTTGTGGCTGGGTTTGTTGTGTCGTGAGCAGAGGTGATTGATCTGGAGGTAAAATGGGGTCTTCTTCTTGTTGTTGTTCTGGTTGTATAACAATATGATCAGACATTGACGTTAGAGCTCAATTAATATCAATGGGGGATTTTTTTGAAGAAGAGAAATGATGGTCAACCGAAGATCATAGAGGTAATTAATTAACATATTACAAGTATATCACAGTTGTCAATGTTTAGATAAATGAGGTGAGCTGAATGTGTTGTGGGATCCTCCGATTTACAAAAGATCGGATGGTTCTGGTTGCAATTTAGGTGGCGTATTACTGTATTATATTGTGAAGTAGAAGATCTCTCTCATCTTTTAATGGTGGCACTTGTGAGCAAGTAGTAGCCGATTTCTCCTTTCTGGTGATTTGGATCCCTCGATTACACCTACCTTCCTTTCAGTTCTATCTGAAAAATAATATAATTAAAATCCATAATGATCAATTAATTTATTATACTAAATAGCATAATTATTTTTAAAATAAAAATAATTTGCACAATTTGATAAACATATATATTTTTAATGGATGAAATTTATTTTATACGGTAAAAATATTTTTTACGATTTTAATTTTTTGTAGGATTGATCTTAATTATTCTTAACAAGATTATTAAAATCAAATAATTACGGTATAGAATGGAATTAGAAAAAATTTGTAATGAAGGAGAACAAAATCTTACATAAATTTCATGAGGAATCCTGTTTAATTTGATAAGTTGTTTAATTAATTAATATAATGCGTGACCTGCGTCTTATGCTAACCACCGTCGAGACTGTATAACTGGAGAGCTATATACTATCTTTTTAGCAGCAGACAAGACTGCAGGCTGCAGCATCGCTCGCAAGGTAGGACTAGGAATTAGGATCAATGAAATAAATATTCATCAGATGAATACAAATTTAAATAAAAAAACCCTACTTACTTCTTCAGCCTTTTGTAATACTCACGTAGGCAGCATCTTCCTCCTACCCCAAACAGAATCTCTCATCTCATCTATAAAAGAAAAAGTCTAGGGGACCGGGGGTGCGACTGGTCTAATTTATTTATTTATTTTAAAAAATATTTTTTAAATAATTTATAAAATTTATTGGAACTAAAATTTTTACATAAAAAAATATTTTATATGTCATTTGGATACATATAAAAAATAAAATATTTTTTCTGTAAAAATTTTAATTTCAATAAATTTTATAAATTATTTGAGAGATATTTAAAATAAAATAAAAATTAAACCGGTGAGCATATCCGGTCGCCCCAGAATCACTATCTATAAAAATGTAAAATAATTACAGTCAGTCGTGTTAATGTAGTATTATTATTTTTTATTTTAAAAAAAAACGTCAGTTTGATTTTACAACATTTATTTATGCTGACATATAGATCCATTCCTTGAAAAAATATAAAAATAAAATGGGGGAGAAATCACAAACTACTATCAATACGATTACTAATTCTACACTATCATCTCCATTATCAATTGATCAAACAAGTGGTTTTCATTATGAAACTAAAATTTACCATAGCCTCAGACCTCACGCTCCCCTCCCTTCCGATCAAACTCCCCTTTCCGTTACCGACTATGTCTTCGCTATTTTTCATCAAATTCCTACCGTCGCCGCAGCCGCCGCATCACTTTTCGATGCGGCCACTCACCACCGCATTCCGTTACCGGAAGTGGAGTCCTATGCAAGAATCCTAGCAGCTTCTCTCCAACACCGAATCGGACTCTCCAAAGGAGAATCCGCCTTCATTCTCTCCCCAAACTCCATCCACATCCCCATCCTCTACCTCTCTCTCTTCTCCCTCGGCGTCATTATCTCACCTTCCAATCCCGCCAGTTCCATACCCGAGATTTCCCGCCAAATCCAGCTCAGCAAGCCAGTCATCGCCTTCGCCACCTCAGACACCGCTCACAAACTCCCCTCGCTTAGACACCGCCCGATTCTTCTGGACTCGCACGAATTCGACTCACTCATGACGGCTAAAACTAATAATCTACGCTGCGTTGGCGTTAGTCAGTCCGACACGGCTGCAATCCTGTACTCGTCCGGAACGACGGGGAAAGTCAAAGGAGTGGCGTTGACTCACCGCAACTTGATATCCGAGCTGGCCGGAGCGAATGCGGTGCGTCCGGTCAGATCGTCGGCTGCGGTGGCGATGTGTACGGTCCCGTACTTCCACGTGTACGGATTCGTCTACTGCGTGAGGGCTGTGGCGTTGGGAGAGAGCCTGGTATCGATGAAGAGATTTAATTTGAGGTTGATGATGAGAGCAATTGAAGAGTTTGGGGTTTCTCATGTAGCTTTGGCTCCGCCGGTGGTCGTTGCTATGGACGCTGGCTACAATTTGAGCTCTCTTGAATTTGCGTTCAGTGGCGGAGCTCCGCTAACAAATGCGTTAATTGGGAGGTTCAACAAACGATTTCCAAATACTGCCCTGGTTCAGGTAAGTTATGCGACTCGCAACTGTTATGAAAAAGAATCTCAATATATATATATATATATATATATATATATATATATATATATATATATATGGGAGGGCTCTATACATAGAAATAGGTTCTTTATGAGTCTTATCTGTGTAACATTTTTTTCATCATTGATTGATAAACTTATTAGAAGGTGAGATTGAAACATAAATATATACCGGTAGTAAAAGCCTTCTAAAACTTTTATTTTAATATGGTGACCCCACCATAGTCAACGTGTTGTCGGTTTGTTTAAGCTAAAAGCGAATTTTAATATTAAATAATCGAATGCAGACAAAATTGACATAAAACGTATAAAAAAAAAAAAAAAATCAAACCGTAACAAGCTCTTACGACTTGTAAAAAAAAAAAAAATAAAAAATTACCAACCTAAGCACAACCTCTTACGTCTTGTATAAAAATCAAATAGTAGCGCACAAGTTCTTTTATTTACTATTTTTTATAACAATATTTGTTATTTTATAAAATCAAATATTTTTATAAAATCAAATATTTTATAATAACAAATAAAGAATATAAAATATTTTATAAAACATTTGTTTTTATAAAATATTTTATAAAACATTTGTTATAAAATATTTGTTATAAAAACATTTGTTATAAAATATTTGTTTTTATAAAATATTTTATAATAACATTTGTTTTAAAACATTTGTTATAAAAACATTTGTTATAAATTATTTTTATAAAAACATTTGTTATAAAATATTTAATAATAACATTTGTTATAAAATATTTGTTTTTATAAAATATTTTATAAAAACATTTGTTATAAAACATTTTTATAAAATAGAGTGCATTTGTCATTTCTTACAAATATTTGTCATTTCTTACAAAACATTTTATAACAAATGTTTTAAAAGTGCATTATGAGATTGAATCGCAGAGCGGTAGTGTAATAAAAATCTTTCTTCTTCTTTCTCTTATTCTCTATACTTTCTCTCTAAAGCTTGAATGAATTCGTGAAAAATAATGAAGCTTTTAGCCTCTATTTATAGAAGATTTACAAAGACTACCACTCTGAAGTGTGAAAAAGCAAGTGGCTTGACGATTTGGTGATGTGAAAAGAAAAGTGGTTCGGCACCTGTAATGTGAAGCGACAAGTGGTTCGGCCTTTGTAATGTGAAACGACAAGTGGTTTGGCGTCTGGTAAAGGTAATTACTATTGACGAAGGTAATTACTATTCACGAGGGTAATTACTATTGTGAAGGTAATTCTTATTGACGAAGGTAAATACTATTGACGAAGGTAAATACTATTGTGAAGGTAATTACTATTCACAAAAGGTAATTCTTATTGGCGAGGAGACTTCTTAGATGATGACATATGGGCCCCCATAAAATAATCAAGCTTTACCACAAACGTCTCATAATGTAATTTCTTTATATACATTAAGGATTGAATAAATATTACCACAAATCATTTTATTTTTAATCAACAAATTTTAATCTTTCAACAATTATTAATCATTTATTACTTGTCGTCTCAATTAATAATAACATATTATCTGAGATGATCTTGTGTGATAATTGAATCGATAATATAAGAAATATGATCGCGTGAGAATTATGTGTAGATAATTGAGCATAGGTGGTGACTTCTCACGTAAGCATCAATAATCAATACTGAGTGTCTTATTATGCAACCACGCAGTATTCTTTATCTTTTTACCAAGGGTAGTTCAGCGATTTTAGCAGTAACACCTCCGCCGTTATTTTTATAAAATATTTTTGTCGTTTTCTCAATCAAATGATAATTACATTATGGGGTCCACCGATGATTGAAGTAGTTATGCGAATATTCCCTAACAAAAGAATATTATAAACCAAACGAATATTTTATAACAATTTGCATACTTTTGCAAAATTTATAAATATTACCATACAACTATAACATTATATCAAATTTATTCCATAATATTCAAAAATAATATTTATAGAAAATTCATCTTTATTTATAATATTTGAGGTCTTACAATTTTTTTTTTTTTTT